>JAOWBW010001072.1:408496-456749 GCA_026119855.1 Campanula takesimana | reverse complement strand
ATTAATGAGAGCGTATCTCAAACTCCATGGGGACGGACTTTTGGGTTCATGTGACTTAGAGTCATATGATACTTGTGAGTCGTGTCTTCTTGGAAAAATGACTAAGACACCTTTTACCCAAGTTGGGGAAAGGGCAAGCGACTATTGGGTTTATACATTCCGATGTATGCGGACCATTAAGTAGCAATGCTAGGGGAGGATTTTAATACTTCATAACCTCACTGATGATTATAGTGATTTGGGTATGTTTACCTAATGAAACATAAATAAAGTGAAGCATTCGAGATATTTAGAATATTTCAAAATGAAGTAGAAAAAACAACTTGGCAAAGTAAAAGGCACTTCGATCAGATCGAGGTGGAGAATACTTGAGTCAAGAATTGATGATCATCTAAAGAATTGTGGAATAGTTTCACAAATGACTCCACCCGGAACACCACATTGGAATGGTGTGTCCGAGAGGAGGAATCGGACTTTTGTTAGACATGGTTCGATCAATGATGAGTCAAGTTGATCTTCCAATATCCTTTGGGGTTACGCTCTAGAAACCGCTGCTTTCACACTAAATCGTGTTCCAACTAAATCGGTGTTCAAAGACTCCATATGAGATGTGGAGCGGAAAGAAGCCTTGTCTATCTTTCATGAAGATTGGGGTTGTGAAGTTTTTGTCAAAGACTTATCTCAGACAAACTTGCACACAAATCTGATAAATGTATTTTTCGTGGGATATCCTAAGGAAACTAAAGGATATTACTTTTACAACCGAAAGGACAAAAAGTGGTTTGTTGCCCGAACTGGTGTCTTTCTAGAGAAAGAGTTTCTCTCCAAGGAAATCAGTGGGAGTAAAATAAATCTTGAAGAAATTCGGACCCAGAAAATAACATTGAAACCAATGATGGAGCAAAGAACAAGAACCACAAGGAGTTGTGGAACCTGTCAAAGTACACAAGCAACTCGCAGATCTAGTAGGTTACGATCCGAGCCGACGAGAGATATGGATTTCTCGTAACGGATAGTAATGAGGTAGAAATCATTGAGAATGATGAACCGTCAACCTACCAAGAGGCGATGTCTTCTCCTGATTCGGGACAAGTGGCTTGGAGCCATGGAATCCGAATTGCAATCCATGCAAGACAATCAAGTTTGGAATTTGATGATTGTGCGCCGAAGGTGTAAAAACCATAGGATGCAAAGGGTCCAAGAAGAAGACTGACATGGATGGGAAGGTGCATACTTACAAAGCTAGGCTTGTAGCGAAAGGTTATAGGCAAGTTCATGGTATTGACTATGATGAGACCTTTTCACCCGTAGCAATGATCAAGTCTATAAGAATTTTGCTTGCCATTCCGCATATCATGACTATGAAATATGGGAGATGGGACGTCAAACCGCTTTCCTGAATGGAAAACTACAAGAGGATGTGTATATGAAACAACAGAAGGTTTTGAACAAGATTCTAAGGTATGCAATTGCAAAGATCCATCTAGGATTAAAGCAAGCTTCTAGGAGTTGGAATCTCCGTTTTGATGAATCGGTCAAAGAGTTTGGTTTCATCAAGAACGAAGATGAGCCTTGTGTATACAAGAAGATTAGTGGGAGCATAGTGCTATTCCTTGTTTTATACGTGGATGACATATTACTCATTGGAAACGACATTCCTACACTTCAGTCTGTGAAGACTTGGTTAGGAAAGTGCTTCGCAATGAAAGATATGGGTGAAGCCGCATATATACTTGCATTAAGATCTATAGAGATAGATCAAGGAGGCTACTTGGTTTAAGCCAAAGTACATACATTGACAAGGTAATTAGAAGATTCCGTATGGAAAATTCTAAGAGAGGCACCTTGCCCGTGTTACATGGAGTCTCTAAGCAAGACTCAATGTCCTAAGACAAAAGATGAGCGTGAGAAATGAATGATGTTCCATATGCTTCGGCAATTGGGTCCATCATGTATGCCATGATTTGTACTAGGCCGGATGTATCTTATGCTTTGAGCATGACAAGTAGATACCAATCCGACCCTGGCGCGAAAATCACTGGATAGCTGTAAAAGCGATTCTTAAGTACTTGAGAAGAACTAAAGACTCGTTTTTTGGTCTATGGAGGAATGGAAGATGATCTCGTTGTAAATGCTTACACGGATGCAAGCTTCCAAACTGACAAAGATGATAGCCGATCGCAATCGGGTTTTGTGTTTATGTTAAATGGTGGAGCTGTAAGCTGGAAGAGTTCCAAGCAAAGTACAACCGCTGATTCTACAACAGAAGCTGAGTATATTGCCTGCATTGGATGCTGCAAAGGAAGCTGTTTGGATTAAGAAGTTCATAACTGAACTTGAAGTGGTTCCTAGTATTGCTAATCCAATAGACCTTATTGTGATAATAATGGTGCTATTGCTCAAGCAAAGGAACCAAGAGCACATCAAAAATCCAAACACATACTTAGGCGTTTCATATCATTCGAGAGATCGTTGATAGGGGAGACGTAAATATATGCAGAGTACCTACTGATGACAATGTTGCGACCCGCTAACAAGACTTCCACAAGCTAAACATGATGGTCATGTTAGGTCCATGGGTATTAGATACATGGGAGATTGGGCTAGGGCAAGTGGGAGATTGTTGGTAGTGGTGCCCTAGGCACGTTAATAAACGTTGCAATTGTATCATTTATTTCATATCAATAAAGAGATGTTTTGATTATTATTGTTGTTCATGTTTACTTATAATAATCTCCGTCCCTAGTACTTGTTAAGCACTAGTATAAAGGCTAAATGATCATGGGATGATCATGTTAGATTTATGGGTACTTGTTTAGAACAAAGTACTGGACATGACCCGCTTTATGAGATTTATGTCATGGTCTATGTCATACATATATCTCATATTAGTTATGTCATTTGAATCCTTAGACATGAAGTTATTATAGTCTTCCACTTGATGAACATTATGTTTGACATATTCAAACGCTACTTTAACCGGGAAGTTATAAAGGGTATGATGGCATAATCGGATTCACGTAGGGAAGAATGATAAGCAAAATGGATTTGTCCCTCCTCGAGAGATGTCAAGCTGGGCCTCTCGTAGGAATGATGTTGATGAAATGTTCGCCGGACCAAATGAATTGATTGGATCAATGTCATTTGGATTATCAACATATTCGGAATCGAGAAAGTATTGAACAAAACAAGTTGACTGTTTGACCATGACTTGTGTTCAATGACATCGTGGACAAAGGGATTGTGACATATTCTAAAGGAATGCGAACTTGTATCTAGTTATACTATTGGTAGGTATGACGGTTGCTAGAACCTAATCATATCTTATGGGATCATGTTTGAGCTCATTGCCAACTTAGTATAATCCTAGAGGGTCACCACATAGAACGAATATTAAAAAGGACTACATTGGAATTTTGGAAATTCTGGACTTTCTGGGAAGTGGGCGACCGCACATTCTGGACTGGGCGGCCGCACACTTAGCCAAATTTTGTACCAGTTTTGTTTCAGATAGTTGTGCGACCGCACAGAGGGTTTTGGGCGGCCGCACAGTACTGTCGGGTGGCAGATTCCTAATTTGATTAGGAAACGAATTTTGGACGGATTTTGACACAAGTTTCCTATTTGGAATAGGTCATACTTGTGTATAAAAGACCAAATTCGGCCAGCACTCAAGACCAATGATTTTGTGAGTCTCAAAGAGTTTGAGAGAGGGTTTATTTTGCTCCAAGACATTTTTGGTTGAGGAACAAAATAATACACAAAATAAATTCCATATAGTTCTTTTGATTGTGAAAAAGTGTTTCACAATTTGGTCTAGCAACCAAGATCAAAGAAGCTCCTTTGATATTCGTTCGAAGTGTGGATACCGCTAGAGGGTGAAAATCATCATCTTCAAAGTTCGTGTTCAAGCTTTGTGATCGTGATCAAGTCTTCAAACCTCCACCAAAGACCAAGAGAATTTGATAGCCATCAAGGGTTAGTTTATTCCTTTATTCTCATGTTGTATTTGATTTAATCATATGAACGGATCCATGGCTTTGGGTTTCATAAATTTTAAATGTTAAATTCCGCTGCGCATGTGTCATCGAAACCCAACATCAATTGCAGTATAAAAACAACTTCCAAGAGCTGCGGGACGACAACAGAGATATGCGCAGAGGAATTGTTACATATGTTGAAGAAAGTGTTGCGTTCAGGGATAGGTTTCAAGCGCTGAAGATTGAGCTTATGAACAAGTTCAACAGCCTGCAGAACGAGCTGCGTGAAGCCCTACATCGCATTAATATCAATTAGTTTCTTGTATTTTTGTTTTTGCGCAAGGTATTTCTTTTTGTGCGCAATTTTTGTTTTTCTCTTTCAAACTTGTAATCTCCAACTTTTATCATTTCAAGTTTTAATGAGAAAATCGCATCATTAGTTTCAAAACCTTGTTCAATTCAAACTTTTCGTTTGTGGAACAATGAATGCTTCATTTCACGTCATGCACATATTATTATATGCTCATATTTTCTACGCATGATGTTTAAATATTCAGTTTAAACGCATACTCAAACTAAAATTCACATTATTTGTATGCGCTGCATGTTATTTCTGTCTTTCCCATATTGTAAGGTATATCTTTTGGATAGACTAGAAATCTATAGCATTGGCTAGTGTGTGCATTGACTGAGGCATGATTGACCATTTTTATTCTTATGGGCATGCTATTATCAAGTATAATGAATTGCCTTTGTTATAGTAGGTAATGGCATCAATCCTTTAGGGGGAGATTGTTGGGTATGCTTACTTCTTAACCCTCCTATTTATGTTAGAAATGATTGATACCATCACCTAAGAGTATTTTATGGACTTTAGAACCCTATGTAAGAAGTTTTATAACTTTATTTTTTAGCATAGTCCATTTTACAGTATAGGCTTAGAATATAGGACTTGGAGCGAAGAAGGAATGAAGATCTGAGCAAGACTGTGGTTACTGCGCAGGACTATCTGCGCAGGACAACACTGCGCAGGTCTCCTCTGCGCAGCATTCAACCTTGCACAGTTTTCAATGCATTCAGATCACCTAACTTGGAAAGCGCTCAGAAGATGTACGCTTAGTTGTGCATAAACGACAAATCCTGCACACTCAGCATAGCCAACGGTGGAGATGCGCTCAAACATAATATTTCAAATGGAGACAGCTGTCAACCTTCCAGGTGAAGCGTTTGAATTTGGTCTCCATGCTCAGTCTCCAACGGCTCAAAGATACCTGCGCACCAATCACATTGTGCCAGGTCATCAACCTTGATCAGAGCTCCAACGGCTATAAAGGACACCTGCGCACCAATCCTATTGTGGCAGCTCATCGTCCTTGCTCAGAGCACCAACGGCTAGTTTTAAGCTTTCTGCTATAAATAGCATGCTCATCTTCATTTCCAAGTTGCTAGAGTTTGTGCTTACAAGTATTCCTGAAGTTCTGAAGTTTGCTGCTTACTATTCCCAGATTCAAGAACAACCTTCAAACCTTCATACCTTCAAACTCCTGCCCTGATCCTAAGCCTTATATCACCAGAATTCTTCGTGCTCTTCATCTCTTAGATTCATAGAGCCCAGAATTTCTGACACACACACACCTCTTGAAGCTTCGATCATACAGATCTTACTTCTTGAGAAACACCGGTTTTAGTCTAGGATTCGCTCTTCATTGATTAGATTTTGATTTGAGTTTTGATTCGTTGTAATCTTGTAAAAGCTCATCATATCAATATATATCTCATTAGAAAATCCAAGACTAACCATCTTGGTAGAGGACGTAGATCTTTCATCGATCGAACCTCTCCAAATAGCTTGTTCATTATTTCTGCTATTTACTTCCTGCTTAATTATTTCTGAATTACTGCTTTGTTTGATCCTACCAGATTGCTGCTATTGCTGCTGTGTTTGTTATTGCCTATTGCCTTAGAATCCGATTTTATTCAACAGTTTTGCCAAACCTTAGCGCGTGCGTTTTTACCCTGCGCAGTATACCCTGCGCAGTGTTGCTTTAATTTTCCGCTGTGCATTTCACACTCTCTCTGCGCGCTATACTTAGCTTATTTGAGAATGTGCGCATAAGCCATTGATTTGCAAAAAGGGTTTGAAAAGAATTTTTAAAACGCTATTCACCCCCCCCCCCCCTCTAGCATTTTTCATACCCTTGTTGCCCCTCTGGGACCAACACCTTCCGATCCATAAGATCCCAATCTTCCTATTTTCGCTTTCCGGCTTGACTCCTGTTAAGGGCTTATAGAGATCTTTGTTGTACAAGAGATCCTCTATTTGCATCTTCCAAAACCCATAGTCAGACCCATCAAATTTCTCCACCGCTTATTTATCCTTGCCCATTCTTGATTGCTTGATAAACCCAAATCGCCCGATAAACCCTAATCGTTCAACCGGAGCTCTAGATACCAGTTGTTGTGGAATAGACCCTCCAACACCCAAGCAAATCGCAAGAAATCACCGCACCACAAACAAGCACAAGAAATAATGAAGCAAAGCAAAAGACAAAAGAACACAAGAAATTGTTTACCCAGTTCGTCAATATTTTTTACTACGTCTGGGGCACTACCAAGCCAGGATCTTGCACTATAATATGTTAATATGGAGTTACAATGAGTTATGGGGCGGAACCCAACTTATATACACAACCTATAATGAGACCAAACCCTAGTCTAATTAGAAATCCCAAAATTTAGCATATTCCCGTCCAGCGGCTGCACGGCCACTCCCGCTTTCATGCTCGCCCGAGTAGCTTGCTTAGCTCGGCCGTGCCCTATTCAACAGAAGGTGTGTTTTCTGTCCCCTTAGTGCACGGTTGATCTCCAGCCTAGCCTCGCTCGAGGTGCACGGCCAGGTCCTTTGCCCGGATCGGCCGCTCCTCGCCTGCTCTGCCACTTTGCTGATTTCTTCTATTTAGATCGCTAGTTCCCGGTTTATCTCTATTCCAACAAAGTGGGGCCTATATTTTTTACCATTTTAGAAAATGATGAAGCTTTTAACAGGACACCCATTTGGGTAAAATGTGAAGCTTCAAATGGGACGGATGGAGTATATTAAAAGCTGAGGCGGAGGGATGTGGATTCGCCAAGTGGATATTTTTTTGCTAAAGGTTGCTTTTGGTGAAGCCATGTCATCACCACATTAAACTCTAAGTGACTTTTTATATTCTTTTTATTAGCTACTAGTATTAGTTATTATATAGGTTAACTATTACTATTGATAGTATTAGTTAAAGATATTAGTTACTATATAAGTTCACTATTACTATTAATAGTATTAGTTAACCATAATAGTTACTATATAAGTTGACTATTACTATTAATAGTATTAGTTAACCATAATAGTTACTATTTAAGTTGACTATTACTATTAATAGTATTAGTTAACCATAATAGTTACTATATAAGTTAACTATTACTATTAGTAGTATTAGTTAACAATGATAGTTACTATAAAAGTTAAATATTACCATTAATAGTATTAGTTAACTATTATAGTTACTATATATATATAAGTTAACTAATACTATGAATAACATTAGTTAATCATAATAGTTACTATATAAGTTAACTTTTATTTTTAATATTATTAGTTAATTATAACAGTTATTATATATATTAACTATTACTCCCTCTATTCCAAGTAAGTTGCAACATTTTGCCATTTAGGGCATTTCATTTAAGTTGCAACAATCCAAAAATGAAAGCTTTTTATTACTTTTATAACCCTCCACTCATTCTATCTCTTCCTCCCAACCACTCATTATTCTTCACTCATTCTATTTCCTTCCGACTAATTCTCTCTCTTTCTCACTACCTTTTATTCTTAATATAATATTAGTATCCTTAATTTCCTAACTTCAAAATATGTTTCAACTTACTTGGAACGGAGGGAGTATTATTTATAATATTAATTAACCAAATCTTACGTCTCATGAAGCGATGTCAGCATTGCCCCTACAACTATGAGGCTATTTATTTTTCTCATTCTTAGCTAATAGTATTAGCTAATTTTATTAGTAACTATATAGGATACTGTTATCTTTAATTTATTATTTTAAAATACTATAAAAGACTAATTCTACTTATAGTCATCTTCTATAGATGTAATACTCATATATATAATCTAGAATAGAAAATTGAAAGGTCAAAAGTTAATACTAAATTTATTGTGAGCAATCATGTATTCATTAATAATTAATTTTAATATATTATTAAATTTTGAAGGTTTCCAATAGTCATATTGATAATCGATAACACTAAATTAACAAAATCAAACTATTATGACTTAAGCAATTACCACTTCAGTTACAAATATAGGTCATAGAATTTCAAAGGTTGAGAACATGTTAAAGATCATGAAATTTACATCGAGTGTATAACAATATCTTCAACGAATGAACCACTAAAGTTTACGTTCATCCAAAAATAAACCTAATATAGTATTAAAACTAATCTCTACACATAAATGAATGGTCTCATTAATTTTTGATAAACGGCTTAAACTTTATCGAAAAGTTTTTTGATTGTTCGCTCTCCTCATACTTCAACGTTATTGGCTTGCAAATCAACCTCAATTTTTTTATACTGAAATTCAAATAGATAACTTCTCAAATACATGGGTAAAATTGTCATTTGTTAAGTGTATCTCATTTTTTTTTTGAACTCAATATCTAAGAAAAGTAGTTTAATACTTTGTCATCTCATTCCTTTATTTACGTGCTCCCAATCCATTACCGTGCGGTGCACGGGCTAAATTACTAGTAAAACAAACAAGTAAATAAAAACTATTACTTATCTCCAAGAGTGTGTTTTGGAAGAAACTAATTCCTAGTTATAAAAAATCTTGTTTTTAACCCTTAACCCCCAAACCTAAAACCTTAAACCTTCCCGGGCATAGCTCAGTGGTTAAGGAGGGGACATAAGTTGTTGAGCTGGAGGCATAGAGTGTGGGTTCGATTCCTGGTGGGAGCAATTAGTGCCAGGGCCGAGCAACCGTAAGTCCTGGCACAACGGAGCTCTCCGGGCTCTTTTCCGGGGTCGGACCTTCTATTGTGTTATCAGTTGACATGTCCTCAAACCCTGGCTACTGAGGCACATCCCGCGATTTAACGGGTGGTAGGGAAGAGGACCGGAACTACTACCCCCAGGAGTAGTTGCGGAGCTAGACCGAGCAACCGTAAGTCTGGCGAAGTTTGTGAACCTGGGCATCAAAAAAAAAAAAAAATAAATAAATAAATAAATAAAAATAAAACAAAATCTATAAAACGTGATTTTTTATAACTTATTATGACGGAGAAACTAGTTTACCCATAAATTTTCTACATCTCCAAATTTCTCATTTTTTTGGGTGGGGCGTCTTTTGGTGGAAGAATGCTTGTCACCTACTCCTCTTAAGTTCTCACTCCACCCTCCCTCTCTCTCTTGTACCTCGCTCTCATGCTTATAGAGAGAGAGAGAGTAAGCAAAAACAGAGAAATCTAGAGAGAGAAACTGAGTTTAAAGATCAAACTCGGATCTTTTCAGCTCAAATGGAGAAACCCAAATGTGGGATTTGCTCAAAAGTTTTCTCAAATGGTAAAGCTTTAGGTGGTCACATGAGGGCCCATTTGGCCACCCTACCATTACCAATCCCTCCTCCCAAAACAGAGCCAACTTCATCATTGTCCAATCCAACTTCTTTATCACAAAATCATGATGAAAATCAAGAAGAAGATGATGAAAAGGGGTTGATTTATGGGTTGAGACACAACCCAAAGAGGAGTTTCAAGTTGGTTGATCCTGAAATTTTTGACTCTGGTTTTGCCATTGTTCAAGATCAAGAAAGTGAAACTGATGACGCAGAGGTCACGGAGTTAACTCAGAAGCCAACTCGCAAGCGATCCAAGAGGGCTCGAAAGATGGTACTTGCATTGCCGGCAGAATCGAAGAAACCCAGTTGGGGTCATGAGTCGGTGACCGAGTTGGAACAGGTGAGTTCTGTTTCTTGTGCCTCGCCTGATGATGAAGATGTTGCCATGTGTCTCATGATGCTGTCAAGGGATGTGTGGAGTGGCTCAGTTGACTCGGTCGAGTTGAAGAAGCCGAGTCAGGCAACTCGGGGGCGGAGGGGGAAATACCAATGTGAGACTTGCAACAAAGTGTTCAAATCTTTCCAAGCATTGGGTGGGCACAGAACTAGTCACAACAAGAAGATCAAGAACTGGTTTTTCCAAGAAAACCATGAGGAGGAAGATGTGGGTGTGAAATTACATGAATGCCCTTTTTGCTACAAGTTGTTTAGGTCTGGCCAAGCTCTAGGTGGGCACAAAAGATCACACTTTTTGAGTTCATCAACTACGAAATCAAACTCTACCAAACTAGGTGGTGGTGGTGGTGGTAATGGTGGTGGCATTTTGGTAAATTCTACCAAATTTGTGGACCATTTGGTCATAGATCTTAACTTGCCAGCTCCAATGGAGGAAGAAGAAGAAGAGGATTTATTAGAGGTTTCTGCAGTTTCTGATGTTGAATTAACACCAACTAGCTAGCTACAATTGAAAGGTTAAAGTTTACTATGAAACTTCTTTTTGGTTTCTTGCCTTGATTTGAGGGTATTTTGGGAAATGTGTCAAATGGGTTCTTATTAGTTTTTGGAAATTTTCTTGAATGTTCTCTATTTATTCAAGTTAGAATCAATGTCTTTTAGTACTAGCTTTTTAGGGTGTTTTTCACTTTCTTGATGGGTAGCAAATCCAAAAAATATTCATGTAGATGATTCTAATCAATTGGATTGGAGGTAGTAGTTAGTGTTAGTAGTACACTAGTTAAAGAAAAGGCTCAACTTAATTCATTATCATTTCTTTTGATTTGCACTTCTTCTCATAGATACTAGAACAACACTATAATGGTCTATTTTACATAGATTTATGTGTGTGTATGTCTTTTGTTACTTTAGTAGTTGGGATGCATGTCATTTAATACAATGGCCTAATTTCACTTCATTTGAGTTGCAATAGTATTTTGTGGTTTTAGCTGTCCGAGTCGAGTGACATCTGACTGCATAGTAGTTCAGATGTCGGTTATCTAATACAATTTCAATTTTAGAGGTACAATTGTCTTTTGACTAACTCACTAACTCAGATCATGGATGCAATTATCAACTGTGCGATGCTATTAGTTGCAGTACAATATGATGAATGATGTTGATCGTACTACAAATACAGTACTAGAATAGCGAGTAACAACCACATTAGTGTAGTTTCACTTCATTTTGAGTGAAGTGGGTGTGGTCAATAAGACAACTAATTTATTTGTTTTTATATTTTGAGCAAACCTAATTAAGTAGTAATTCTAAAATCAATTAATTTTGAATGAAGTGTGTGCTGCACTGTGTGTGTGTGTTGCTTGAGGAGCAAGAAGAATGGCCTGTGAAAGTGGCATGTTTTCAAGCCTGATACCTCTCAATAGTACACTTTCTGTTTTCTGTTTCCAGCTGTTTCTTCCTTGTGAAATGGGAGTGCATGAGCATTAAGAAAATATGTTAGAAAAATAAGTATTGTGAGTGGGTAAGAGAGAGAAAATAGGTTAGTGGATAGTTGTTATGAGTGGATAAGAGAGAGAAAAGTGAACATTTTTATTAAGTAGCAATAAATATGAGATGCCCAAAATAAAAATAAGTAGCGATAAGTATGAGATGAGTGAGTTCTTTCCTAAGGGGGCGTTTGGTTCGTGGTAAAGTGGGGGAATGGAATGCCCAATTCCCTTTGACCAATTCAATTGCCATGTTTGGTTCATTTTTTTCAAAATTTCCATTCCATTGGAATGATCAATTCCTTCAAATGAAGAAATTCACCATTCCATCATAAAATGGAAGTATTGCTCAATTCCATCCATTTCATTCCATTGATGGAATTGAATAATAATAATAATAATAATAATAATAATAATAATAATAATAATAATAATAATAATAATAGTAATAATAATAATAAATAATAGTAATAATAGTAATAATAATAATAATAATAAATAATAATAGTAATAAAAATAAATAATAATAATAATAATAATAATAATAATAATAATAATAATAATAATAATAATAATAATAATTATAATAATAATAATCATAATAAATAATAATAATATATAATAATAATAAATAATAATAATAATAATAATAATAATAATACTAATAAATAATAATAATAAATAATAATAATAATAAATAATAATAATAGTAATACAAATAAATAATAATAATAATATGAAATAATAATAATAATAATAATGTTAATAATAAATAATAATAAATAATAAAATAAAAATAATAATAAATAAAAATAATAATAGTAATAAAAATAAATAATAAATAATAATAATAAATAAATAATAAATAATAATAATAATAATAATAGTAATAAAAATAAATAATAATAATAATAATAATAATAATAGTAAATAATTATAATAATAATGTTAATAATAAATAATAATAATAGTAATAATAATAATAATAAATAACTAATAAATAATAATAGTGATAATAATAATAATAAATAATAATTTATTATTATTACCATTATAATAATAGTAACAATAATAAATAATAATAATAATTATTATTATTATTATTGTTATTTTTATTATTATTGTTTATTATTATTATTACTATAATAATTATTATTGTAATTTATGATTATTATTATTTATTATTTATTATTATTATTTCTTATTATTAATATTATTATTATTATTTATTATTATTATTCCATTCCAACAGTTTTGTCTTGAAACCAAACATGAATTACCTAGGAATTGAATGGCAATTCAATTCCATTCCATGTCAACCAAACACAAGGTTTGACCAATTATTTTCCTTTCCAATTCCTTCAGGATTCCCTTTTCATTGATAATTCCATTCCTTCATTTTTTTTTCTGCCGAACCAAACGCCCCCTAAGGCCATGTCCAATAAGGTAGTTGAGGAGGGAGTTGAGAGGGATTAAACTAGTTGAGGGGTGTCCAATAAGGTAGTTGAGAGGGAGGGGGTTGAATTGGGAGGTTGAAGAAATTCAACCGGGTTGAATGAAAAATGAGGGGGCCCGCCTTGGACACGCGGCAGCCCCTCATTGGCTCGAAGATGGCGCGTGTATCTCACGCCCAAATGTGGTGCGTGAGTCGGCGACCGTTTTTTTTTTTTTTTTTTTTTTTTTTCCTGAAGCTTACACAGGCTTTTCATTGGTCCGCCGAATTTAATTTTCCACCCAAATTTTAAACTCAATTATTTTACAGAAAATTAATTTTATTTTTTTTATTTTTTCGCCAAAATTCATCATTTTTTTCCCTCTTTAATTTGATATAAGTTTCGTTTGATTTGGACACCGAAAAAAAACCCTATTTTCTCTTTAAAAATTCCTTAATTATCCTTTTTTTATGAAGTGTTAATTAAAAAAAAATTAACAAAATTTAAAAAATTCTCGAATTTATAAATAAAAATATTAATAATTTATTTTTTAATAATAAATTATTATTATTTTTATTACTTTTTTAATTATAAAAATAAATATTGTAAATAAAATAAAAAGTGGTGGGGTATAGAATGATGAGTTGGGAGGAGTTGAATTTTAAACTAAACTAGCTTATTATGGGAGGGGTAGTTGAGAGGGTAGTTGAATGATTAAGTGAATGGAGAGAGAAGATGAGGTGTCGTGATATTAAGGTAGTTGAATGTTTTTAGGGGGTTGGATTATTGGACATGGTCTAAGAGTTCCAATCTTTTTTTCTCTCTCTCACATTATTTGATGTTTTTTAGAAGAACTTAGGCCATGTCCAATAAGGGGGTTGAGAGGGGGTTGAATGGGGGCTCAACTAGTTGAGTGGGTGCAATAAGGGGGTTGAGAGGAGGGGGTTGAAGGGGAGGGGTTGAATTGTTTCAACCTGGTTGAAGAATAAAATGGGGGACCCGGCAAGGACACGCGGCAGCCCCTCATTGGCTCGAAGCTGGCGCGTGTATCTCACGCCCAAATGTGGTGCGTGAGTCGGCGGCCTTTTTTTTTTTTTTTTGTTTTCCTGAAGCTTACACGTGGAGGCTTTTCATTGGTCCGCCGAATTTAATTTTCCACCCAAATTTTTAAACTCAATTATTTTACAGAAAATTAATTTTTTTATTTTATTTTTTCGCCAAAATTCATCATTTTTTTCCCTCTTTAATTTGATATAAGTTTCGTTTGATTTGGACACCGAAAAAAAACCCTCTTTTCTCTTTAAAAATTCCTTAATTATCCTTTTTTTTATTAAGTGTTAATTAAAAAAATAAAAAATTAACAAAATTAAAAAAAATCTCGAATTTATAAATAATAATAGTAATCATTTATTTTTTAATTATATATTATTATTATTATTATTTTATTAATCATAAAAATAAAGATTATAAATAAAATAAAAAGTGGTGGGGTATAGAATGATGAGTTGGGAGAAGTTGAATTTTAAACTAAACTAGCTTATTGTGGGAGGGGTAGTTGAGAGGGTAGTTGAATGATTAAGTGGATGGAGAGAGAAGATGAGGTGTCGTGATATTAAGGTAGTTGAATGTTTTTAGGGGGTTGGATTATTGGACATGTCTTAGGTTGTGAAATGACATAAATAGCATTTTTCTGATTGACTGATCCTCTAACTGTTCTCTGAGAGTTGGGAGGAGATCTTTGATTGTGACCCTTAGAAAAGAAAAGAATAATTACATGTCCTCAGAAACCCCTCTCCCAAATGTTATTTTTTAAAGAAGGAAATATATTTTCTTAATTCTTCTAAGGCACATGTGTCAGAAATACCCCTAAAACCCAACCCTCAACCCAGAAACTCCAAATAGGAGTTGAACATTAAAAAGAATTTAACGACTCGGGTTACCCCAGTCGGATCGAACTCCAAATGACTAAGCCAAACTCGACCTGGGTCTTTAAAGCCGGGTCCCTCGTGTATACCCGGTTTGGTTGCTTACATGCTTTGAATATTGCAAACGCCAAACAACGTTCACAAATTTCTAAGTTTCACGTCAGGCTATCTAATGGATAGAGACCCACTTTAAAAGAGGCTAAAACTCTATCTTATATAATAGTTAACGTATAAAAAAGTAAACTTTACAATCAAAAAAATCCTATAGTAAAAATATTGTGTGCTTCGCTCCTCTTTCCCTATACATCTCCCTCATTCTGACGCACACAACTTTCTCCCATTTCATTCATATTTTCTTCACTTTCCAAACTTGAATCTTCCGAATCTGCTCAAACTCATACCACATTGAGTAAATTTCTTGGTCTACGTCATCAATTTAGGGTTTTGCGTATCGGGTCGAGTCGATTAGTGGCGGAAGCGAGCTGGATTCGAGAAAGGATATGAGTACCCTCATCAAGTTGTGAGCTATCCGACTCGGCTCGACTAACTTGACGGTCCAATATGAAAAAGACTATCATCTTTATCTTTAAGAATTTTGTCAAAATTGAGGGGCTTTTGAAGAACTAATCTTTCTAGTTTTTCGTTCTTATTTATTTATGAAGGGAAATAATAAAGTTACAAAAAATAGTTACAAAATGTGGCTTACAAAATGATGTGTCATAATTGTGTTGGTGTTTCTAATTAGAGTGTGCCGGGTCCACTATCGATGTAGCCAATAAAATATCGTCACATCTTGTATTTTAATTTTGTAAACTTCTTTTGTAAGCCTAGCATTGCCCATTTATGAATGGAATGGAAACCTTATTTGCCTTTATCATGTCTTGAACCATCTGTCACATGTTAACATGCTACATCCTCCGTGAATGCACACCTAAAACGAGTTACCCCTCTAGAAATGTAATTGACACTTTTATCTCGGTCGGGTCAATTCAAGTCAAATTATTGCGTCTGATTTGAGTTGAGTTGTATCAAATTAATTCGGCTAACTCAATTTTAGTTATGTTGAAAATAACAGTTTGATTATGAGAAAAAGTGAAATCAGATTCAACAACTTATAATAAGAAACATAAAAGGCGATTTGAATTTGACAATCAAGTTAATACTTTAACACTCCAATTATACATGGGTGGGAAAAAGGTCCAAGCCTACATATATATTTGGGAGGTTATATTACAATGGAAAATTAGTCATATGGAAAACATGTAAGAATTCGGGGTGTCTTTAGCTTTTACAACATGTGTTATTTTTTATTTAGTTTTCACTTTTACCCACCTTTTCTCAATCTTTCTTATTCTTATTTTCTCATTTAGTATTTTATTTTATTTTTGAATAAATTTTCCCATTTAGTATTCAAAATTACCCACTTTTTTCTCAATCTATCTTATTCTTTATTCTCATCTAGTATTAAAAAATTGGGAGAAAAACCATAACCATAAACCATTGTCATGTGAAAGGCCCTGTTAAACTAATTGAACAAATTAATTAAAACTTGGACAGCTAACACTTTGGGTTAGCTGTTGAGAAATAATGAATAAAAAGAATTATGCAGCGGAATATAAAAAAGGTAAAGAATGAAAAGAACAATGTGCAATGTGTGAGTAAGTGTATGACCAAGAGTGTACACAGTATTTTTAAGTGGTTCAGAGACAAAACACTTCTCTTATATCCACCCCCACTGTTGATAACAGTGAGATCAATCCACTATAATATTCTCTTCAATAAGAGTTACGAGAATTGATAAGGCAAGTTCCTAGAACCCCCCTCTACTTAATTGACACTTCAATTAAGGTTGCTTCTTCCAAAACAGAGAAAAAGAAAAATAAAATACACAAGAGTGTTTACAAAAAATTGCTTGGCTGAAAGATGGCTTGGTGAGGGTTGTAACTGGGTGCTAGATGGCACAATATTTGCAGGGGTTTTATGCAAATGGTCAAGACTGCAGAGGTTGGCAGAAAATGTGTGTAAGGGGAATGCAAAAAGGGTTACTTGACAACATGTCAGTATGCTCCTTTATATAGGGGTTGGCATATAGCCGTTGGGGGACAAAGGTGCAGAGGAGTAATGGTTCTTCTTGACTGGAGTTAGTCAAGGTTTGACTGACACACTTGTCAGTTTTCATTGGATGCTAGTTGTCAGTTGAGGTGAAGACTATGCAGCTTGATCAAGCTTCAATATGAGTTATTCCAATGATTGGGAGAATGGCCTATCATTGGAATAATCATTCTTCAAAGATCTGATGTAGCAGAGAAAGCTGTTGGTCAAAGACAGTCTTAGCTGTTGAAGCATAGTGTCTTAGCTGTTGGACCTTTAAGGCATTTTTGTTGAAGCTTGTTTGTAATTTGCATCTTGATAATTCATTTGAATGTAAAAAGGTCTGTAAATGATGGTTCTTCAGTTTGTTTGATGTATAGATGATAGGTAGATCATGAAATGTTTTGACTGTTGAGTTGTGTAGGTGCAGGACAGCTTAGCTGTTGGACTTGAACTGGTCGCCTGTGCTCAGGTCTTTGTATACATCATGTAATCAACAGAGTTTGATTATTTATTTATCAAAACATCATTACTATGATTAATTTGTGATTAAGGATAGTGAGGTACTAACATCATGTATTAGTGTTTACTAAACACATAGTTGACACTACATTCTGTATTGTAGTAAGCTAAACACTTAACAACTGAATCTTAGCTTGTGCAGTCGACTACACAACAGTTAGATTATTAAATGAGTATATTTATTATAGATGAATTATATTTTACAATATTTGTATTGTGTTTTATCAAAAAGCGTGCAATTAATTACGTCTTTTATATTTTATAGTAGCATAAATATGATTTATAACATACCCATTTCTTTGAAAAAAATGTATGGAGGTGAACTACAACAGTTTAAAGTTAGAGGAAAGGCTTGCATAAGACGGTCTCACGCATGAGACAGGATCTCGATGAGAGAGAAAATGGGCTCGCTCCGCCCATCCCATAGATGGCAAACCAGTTAGTCTCTCAACGAGATCCGTCTCGCGTAAATTTTTGCCTTAAAGTTAAAGGTTGACTCCTTTTGAGTAGTGTGGTTCTTATTATTGGGTACGTAGTGGGTTCCATCCGCATGGATTTTTTAGTCATACCACGCTTACAGTTAGGCCTGGCAATTGTGCGGGTTGGGTTGGGTTGAGTCGGGTTGCGGCGGGTTAACGGGTTGGAACGGATCGATCCGCTACACCCCGTTTAAGTTGCCGGGTCAAATGGGTTGGGTTGAAACGGGTTGGGTTGGCGGGTTGAAGCGGGTCGACCCTTTTATTTTTTTGACCGGGGTGCCTTAAATTTATTAATCCTACCTATTTATGTTTACGGGTTAAAGCGGGTTGAAACGGTTTGGGTTGGATCGGGTCGACCCGTTAAACTTAACGGGTTGAGACGGGTAACCCGTTTTTACCCGCTAACTTAAATGGGTTGGGTTATGATGGGTTGGATTGTGCGGGTTAGTGGGTAACGGGTCAAAATTGTCGGGCCTACTTACGGTTCAACTTATTCTTTAACCTCCATGGGAGGCACTGATGATGTAGTTATCAATCACAATTTTGGCTACAAAATTATTTTTTAAGTAATGAGTGTTTGAAATTAAATTTTTAATCATTGTATAATTTAATCATGTTGAATGTGTTTCATAAAAAAAGTACGTTACATAAATCGCGATAGATGTTACACAACACACAAAATCGTGGGAAAGTATTTCATAACTCATAGGAAAAACGTGTTTTCAAAAAACGCGGTGACATTTTTGTAAATATCTGGAACTTCTTTAAAAAAACGCGCAGTGACATTTTTGTAAATAATCAGAACTTCTCAACGGTCCTGGATATCAATATAAAACCTTCTGGATATGAGATTGATATCCAGAACCTTTGAAAGTGATAGCCAAAAGGGTTCTGGGTATCAATATAAAGCCTTCTGGATATGAGATTGATAGGCAGAACATTTGAAAGTGATAGCCAGAAGGTACCTGGATATCAGTATAAAACCTTATGGATGTCAATATAAAGTCTTCTGGATACGAGATTCATAGCCAGAACCTTTGAAAGTGATAGTCATAATGTTTTGAAAAACACGTTTTTCCTAACCACTTGGAAAAACGCGTTTTACAGGAGACCAACTATACACAACAATGGGAGTTCGAAGATCCATTTAATCTTTCTTCGATCTGGGACTCACCTTTCATTTTTAGGAAGGTTTTGAATTTGGATTTTTCATTTTTATCGGGAGATATTAATTCATTGTATATCTCTTTGCAAATCAACAATTATTCATTTAATTAAATGAAGATGAAATTTGAATCGTTGAGTTAACTTTGCTGCCTCTATCGAGCTTCTTATTTTTGTGCCATTAAATATATGTGTTGGAAATGGGTTTGCAAAAAATAGGTTTGATCTAACTTTGACCCAATTTTCAAGTAGGTGTCATTTATTAGAAAATGAATCAAGTTACAAAATTGTAATATACTATGTGAGTAGATTAAGAAAATGTATTTACTTTCTCAAAACCATTTCCGGGTGAATGAGAAATTAATGCTCAAAGTGTGTAACTTAGTAATGAGATTTGAAGAGTTATGAATATGGAAAGTCATGTATCCCACATTGGTTGGAAAATGAAAAAGATGAGTATATTTATTATAGCTCATCTAAGGAGGTATCAATCAAGTGTGAACTTGAACTTCCAAGCTAAGTGGTCCATTTGGCCAACCATACTAAGCTAGTGGGCAAGTCGGTTAATTTTGCACTGGGAGCTGTGGAGCCTTAAAGTTTGTTCCAGCTCACCCAGGTGGTTGGTTCAGCCCGTGGGTTGAACCGGGCGGTTCGGTGCAACTCAGTTTGGTTCATGATTGGAGCGGTGGGCAAGTCGGTTAATTTTGCACTGGGAGCTGTGGAGCCTTAAAGTTTTGTCCAGCTCACCCAGGTGGTTGGTTCAGCCCGTGGGTTGAACCGGGCGGTTCGGTGCAACTCAGTTTGGTTCATGATTGGAGCGGTCAGACCGCGGGTCGAAATCTGGGGCACATGGGTTTAGTGTATCTGGACCGTGCCCGTTGGAGCAGGTCTTGGATCGGTTCGGAGCACCCGTTCGCATAGGGATGGGGCGGTTCACTGAATCTGCTCCCTCCATCAGGTGCGATCGGACGGCCCAGATTCACCCGATCAGAATTGTACCTATTCCCAGAAAGGACACCAGAACTCTTCGAAATCTATATAAAGCCCCCTGTCTGCCATTACAATTCACAAAAACATTCTATCATCCAATACTCAGTTAAAAAGCATATTGTAGCATCTCTCCATCCTTCCAAAGTTCAGAAGATCTAAACACCATTTTTTTCGTAGGATTTCTGATTCGAAGTGCTTCCATCAGAAATTAGAAAAGTCGTTTTATCTTAGAGAAGAGTGCCAAGCAACCGTAAGCTAGTGAGCAAGTCGGTTAATTTTGCACTGGGATCTGTGGAGCCTTAAAGTTTTGTCCAGCTCACCCAGGTGGTTGGTTCAGCCCGTGGGTTGAACCGAGCGGTTCGGTGCAACTCAGTTTGGTTCATGATTGGAGCGGTCAGACCGCGGGTCGAAATCTGGGGCACATGGGTTTAGTGTATCTGGACCGTGCCCGTTGGAGCAGGTCTTGGATCGGTTCGGAGCACCCGTTCGCATAGGGATGGGGCGGTTCACTGAATCTGCTCCCTCCATCAGGTGCGATCAGACGGCCCAGATTCACCCGATCAGAATTGTACCTATTCCCAGAAAGGACACCAGAACTCTTCGAAATCTATATAAAGCCCCCCTGTCTGCCATTACAATTCACAAAAACATTCTAGCATCCAATACTCAGTTAAAGAGCATATTGTAGCATCTCTCCAGCCTTCCAAAGTTCAGAAGATCTAAACACCATTTTTTTCGTAGGATTTCTGATTCGAAGTGCTTCCATCAGAAATTAGAAAAGTCGTTTTATCTTAGAGAAGAGTGCCAAGCAACCGTAAGCACCTGAGTGGGGCATAATCTTCTTGTGGAAATTGTGTCATCACAAGACTCGACTTCCGTCCCCATTTTTTGTTTGTTTTTTAATTTCCGCATTTTCGAGAAAAACCTTTTTAATATCCCTAACAATATGATTGCTTATTTTCATATACTATAGTTCTCGTCTTCAGTGGCGAGGGTAGGCACACACTAAGGGGTCGGTTGACCCCATGTTTTTCTAAGAAAAAATAATTACTGGTGTTATGTTTGTAAATATATTTAGAAAATAGGGTAAAATAGTAATTTTTGAACAATCTGACCCCCTTTCTGGAATATAATTTTTGCACTATATTTACAAATTGACCCCTTTAGATAAAAAATTTTTGGATCATTTGACTATTCAAACTTTTTAATACGTACTTCCTTCGTCCCAAAATGATTTTTCTCATTTGACTATTCAATTTTTTTTAAAGATGTGAACATTTGATTCACTAGTCATGTTGTGTTTATGCACATTTAACGACAATAATAGAAATGAGAAGAATTTTTTAGTATAATGAAAAATAACAAATGAAGAAATCATTTCGGAACAGAGGGAGTACTATTTTTAGACCCTTGTAATAACATTTACATTGACATGAATTTCATCCGTCTATACTACTGCGCAATTTTTTTTTGACCCCCTTCCGTTAAAATCCTGGCTTCACCACTGCTCGTCTTCTTATTTTGTGACATTGAAAACCAATATTTCATAAATTTATTTATATACTTATACATAGAAATTAAAACATTTCTCCATTCGGAAATGATGTTTACACACGTTTTTTTTTTAAATAAACTTTGATCCATTATTATTATTATTTTTAATTAATTTAAATATATTAATAAAAATATAGATAATTTTTTTTTAATAATTTTTATAATAATGTTTCAATATTTATTTACAAATAATTAAATTTACCTTTCAAATTCATTCAATTACAAACATTTATTATAAAAAGTCCACTTAACCGAAGTTGTAGGTTCATACTTAACTACTCACTCCGTCTCAAATTTATCGCTATTTATTTTTGTTTTGAGCGTCTCATATTTATTGCTACTTACCTAAAATGCTCAACTTTCTCTCCTACTCACTCACAACCACTATCAATTACTCCCTCCATCCCAAAATACATAAAGTTTAAGGGGTTGAAATTTGTCCCAAAATGTTTGTAGTTTTGCTTTTATCTGGACATCTTTGACATTGTTTGTCAAATATACCCTTATTTATGATAGTAGTTGTTATTGTAAAAGCATTTAATTGTCTTGGTATTTGAAATATTTCAAGGGCAATTTAGTCCATTAGATATGCATTGATTGTTTTTCTTAATTTAATTTGTGTGAAAATCCTAGAACTACAAGTATTTTGAGACAGAGGGAGTAACTTATTTTCTTTCTCCTACTCACTCATAACACTTACTTTTTCCAATCTTAATTTATGTGCATTTCCATTTAGTAGCAATAAGTATGAGACGGATGGAGTATACGCGAAGAACTGAGGTTGAGGGTTATTTTGGTCATTTGCTTTCACGTTTTTAAAATAAACTTTGATCAACTGTCAGTTTTGCAACTAGTCCCAATGTAACTGAACAGGTTAACAAGGAAACAGAGGATATGAAAATGGCAGCACTTTTTGGTCAACTAACCTCTCTACATTTCCTTTCTAGTTGAAGCATCAGCAGGCCCCACTGTTGCAAAAATGATTTTATTTCACTTTAATGAAAATGAATATCTTTATTAATCATTTTGACTAATTAATTTTACCTTTATAATAAGCAAAATGATAGATTATAGCCAAATTATTAATTTTGGCTTCGATAGTTTCTCTGTAAAGTCTTTTGTCCATTCTAAAGTATGGGACAAAAATTGTTGTAGCTGTAGCTGATATTTTACTGACAACCATTTTAACAACCGTCGCAAGCAAGAGCATAACAACAATTAAAACACAACAGTTATTATGACGCAAAAATAATAAGAAAGAATGCATCACTAAAAAACTTGAATCGGTAAGATTGATTCGTGAAATTGCAATAATTTGAATTTATATATTTGGACTTAAAAGTATACTAGAATTTGAATGAAATGACCTTAACTAATTTTACCTTTATAATAAGCAAAATGATAGATTATAGTCAAATTATTAATGTTGGCTTCGTTGGTAAAATCTTTATCCCCTTTAAAGCTCGGGACAAAAACTGTTGTAGCTAATTTTTACTGGCAGCAACCAGCTTCTGCAACAGTCGAAATGAGCATAGCAACCATTAAAACACGGCAATTATTATGAAACAAAAATAATAAGAAAGAATGCATCACTAAAACACTTGAATTGGTAAGATTGATTCATGAAATTGCAATAATTTGAATTTATATATGATTTGGACTTAAAGAGTATAGAATTTGAATGAAATGAGGGTTAACTAAGTAAGGTTGTAATGGTGGCTATGCTTAACTAAGGGTTAATTAGGCACCGACGAAGGACAGCTATAAAGGAAAGGAGTATTAAAGTACCAATTGGATATCACGAGTCCCATCTCTATATTATAGAATACACATGTCTCACCCACACTTTTAATTATGGGCTATGGCCGTGAGACGGCTCACAGCCAAGCCGTTTTTTCTTTTCTTTTTTTCTTTTTATTTTTTTTTTGTCCTCCAACTGTTTTTTGCTTGTCAGTAAAAGTAACACTTTTTATAAAAAAATGTAATACTTTTTTCTCATATGTAACACTTTTTCCCTAAAAATGTATCACAATTTTGCTAAAATAGATTAAAGATAACACAAAATTGACAACTAAAACTAATGTTACATTTTATAATAAATGAATGTAACCTTTTTTTTTCAATTGTAACACTTTTCTAGTGTTTTACATTCAATAGAAATGCAAATCCGATTATATACATGATTTTTTACTCTCTTTTTTTAAGAAAAAAAAAAGTAAAAGTTACTAAAAAAAAATGTTACATTCATTTATATAGAAAATTATAATCATATATGCACTCTGTTACACTTCAAATATTGCTTTTTCTAACCACAAAAACTATCAAACTATTTAAAATTTTTACAACACTGATGTTACATTTGACAGTAAAAGTGTTACTTTTTGAAGATGAAAATGTTACTTTTATCAGAACATAGTGTTACATCTCAGGAGACAAGCAGCTCACTTTTTTTGTGTGTTAAAAAGTAGGGGTGGCATGGTAGGTATACCGACTATTTTTTCCTTGTACCGGTACCAACCAAGATGAAGTTGGTACATGAAAATGAGTACCAGTACCCAACCGTCAAACTCGGTATACCAACTTCTTGGTACGGTTGGTACTACACTTCTACCAAAGAAAAAAATTGTAGAGTTGTTCCAAACACAAGAAGGAAAAGTGGAAGACAAATTACTATACTACTAAGTTTATATCAAGATAATCTGACAACTTCACTACATAAACTTTTTCATTCCAATCTCCAAAATTATATATATACCTAGAATCCTTTTAATTCCCCAAATTTTGTAGAGTTGCATTTCTAGTAACAATTTCACCTACTCACAGTTTGTACATATCAAGATACCTTGCTGAATCATCACAAATTGTAATCGAAGTGATGAGACCGAGCATCACACACCGGACCGGACCTGGATCAAAACCGGTACGAGTGAGTGCGACTACACCGAACCGGATAAGTCTGCAAGCGAGCAAGCCCGAGAACCCCGGGCTTCCTGATGACCATGACCAAGATGGCTCTGCCTCCCGCTATCCTAAGGGTCCCGTGTTGATCACTCAACCTCCTGCCCGGAGCCCGCAGTAGCCAGCTGTCACAAACGTACAACAGACGTTACCTGTTCGTACCTGACATACCATAACGGTTGGTGGTGGAACCATGATTCCCTGACAACACGCCACGTTCTCAGCCACTCCCCTGGCCGAACCAATGAGGACCTACCGCGTGTCCATCCGGTACGAAAGCGGTTAGTACCTCCTCCTCCTTCTACTCATATAAATACTCCTATCCGCCCCCAAGGGCCAGGTACATGCTCTATCTTATTCACACACACAAGGTCTTCATTGAACCTTCTCCTTAGGTTTTCCTCAGAGATCTTACTCTCACACCCGAGGGCCTAAGCCGGATTCCAACCCGGCCTTGGTCTTAACGGTGTTCTTGTTTGTGTTGTGATCAGGATCAAGAGACAGCTATATTGGAGTTCTACCTCCGTGACCCCAGATTCACAGGGCGTCATCACGAAGAACATGCAAAGTTTTTATAGGGACTCATTCATGAGACAAGAATGCTACACAGAAGTAAAACCTTCTAATGATTTCATTGAAAGTATGAAGAGTAGAATTTAACATATATAATTAATGCAGAGACCATTTTATTAGAAAAAATGATTCCAGTACAATATTTGCCTACCCACATGATATGAACGACCATTTTTACTCACAATATAATTTATTCGATTTGTTGAGAGTATGAATGAAAGAGAAAGTGGGTAGGGATTCATATACCTGATTAGTCGAACAAGTTAGGGTTTTTTGAAATTGTGATTTAGACTGAATTGAATAACTAAGAGAGAGAGGGTAGGCGAGATGGAGGTACGTACCTAGCCACCGGTGTGAGAGATTCGTGAGCTATCGATCGGATTTCTCCCCCCCCCCCTTGCGCCGCTGAGCAGAGAGAACGAGAGAGCTGAGAGACAAAGAAACGGGAAAAGTAAAACAGAATAGGGCTCAAATGAAAATTGAATCACGTATTTAGGTTAGGTTAGATTAGATTAGATTTTAGTTTTTTTTTATAATTTTCTATTAAATATATAATAAAAATTATTTTTATAAAAATATACTCGGTACACGGTATACCAACCAAACTCATATTTGTGTACCGTGTACCAACCAAGAATGCATAATCGGTACGGTAGTACCGTACCAAACTTTCGGTATACCGAAGTTCGGTATACCAAGCTCTTTGGTTCGGTTGGTACTCGGTTGGTTGGTTTGGTTTGGTACAAATGGCCAGCCCTATTAAAAAGTACGTTTTTTTAATAAAAAAAAAAATCAAACCATGTCATGACCTATCTAGTTTTATTCGTCTCGTTGAGATGAACACAACGGTATTTTTTTTTATAAAAAAAAAAATTGACTTCAAAATCTCAAGATATAACATTTTAAAGTTATTGGACGTTTTTTTTTAAATGCGACACGTGTCGCGCGCTGGGAGGTCAAAGACGACAGCTGGGCGGGTTGTGGGGATGATCCATGGGTGGATCCGTCTCACAAGGTGAAACGATCTCACCCAGTCTTTGTCTTTAATTATATTTTAAATATACTCTTTTAGTTTCAAAAAATAGTTTTATTTATTTTTTAAAAAATTATGAGAAATAGATTTTAATTAAATATTATTATCAATTTAATTGTTTCAGTAAATTTTAAAAATATATTATAAAATGACTTAATAATTTAGCAATTACAATCTTTAAAATTTTAGTTATTGATGTTTGATCAAAATTCACTTGTATTAGTCTTAAAAAATCAAATAAGACTATTTAGACAGAAAAATTGTTATAGACAGTAATTATTTATGAAAATGAAAAGCATTTGAAAATAAAAATGAAAAGCGTGAAATACTAGCTGAGGCAAATTACGTGGGAGGTGTCACACAATGTGTTCTTGCATTTATTATTATACAGGATGAAGTTTTTTTTAATTTTATAAATTTGGAACTACTGCAACGTCAAATACATCAGTGGCGGAGCCAGAAAATTTACTCAATGGGGGCAAAATGAATCTTAGTGTATTTTTTCCTTTTAAATCAAGGGGAGCAAGTTATAAAAAATTACACTAAACCCCCATAATTTCTAAAATTTTGCACTAGTAAAAAAAAAAACTTGTTCAAATCAATGGGGGCAATTGCCCCCCTCAGCCCCTTAGCTCCGCCTCTGAAATACATTGCAACTTTTCCACCACATGCAACAATGTGACCACGCCCGGTCGGTAGTGGATTAAGAAGTCAGTTTAATTGAATTTATGAGTGTGTATATATGTAATGGAAATATAATGTTTGGTGAAATTATATTTTGTAACTATTAATATCAATTTTTAGATTCACATTAACATAATTATAAGTAACATTTATAACTGCTCAAAGTTCTCGTCTCGTAGTAACAACCAAAAAAAGGTTGAACTATCTTTTTCTGGGATGGAGGGAGTATATTCTTCCTTCAATGATATTAAAAGCATTTTGTGCGTCCATTAGAACTGTTATTTTGTTGAAACTGTGATTTGTTGCCCATTTCATGCCGTGACTGGCTGCTAAGCATTCTAAACGAAAGCTCGAATATGATGGCAATGCGTCCATTCTTGGAATTTCATAGCTCCCAACCTAACCTTGCCCATGCAGTATCCACTAACTCTTCCCTACCCCATTTTCTTAGGCAGTTAAATGAATACGAGTATAATCGATAAACAAGAGTAAATATATCATGGTAATAGTAAAATGTCAAATAATTTGAAATAAAAATTAACTCTTAAAACGATATGTATTTTGAAACGGGGTGAGTACTATTTAATTAATTAAGAGTCTTTCCGTGTCATGTGGTGTGAATTGGGGTGTGAGTTTACACCGGTCTATGATCCTCTCTCTCAATATTGCAAAAAATGATTATTAAGCCATTAAGCTTGACTAACATTTGAGAGTACAAACACCATGATTGCACAACACAATGTTGGTTATATGTACCTTTAGTAAGTAGTGGCTCTATGAAAAGGAATATCCACAACTACATCAACCGTTCCTTCCATTGACCTATATTTGGCATCTTCCTACTTCTTTTCGGGCTCAACATTTCGTCTGGGACGCATCTCAAGAAGCTCTTCCCACAGCTGAAGTGCTCTTCCACAAGCGTGTTTTACCATCTCCTCTGTGCCAATTATGCAATGACGGTGACGAATCTTTCTTGCACTTGGTAAACTTTTGTCAAGCATTACAACCTTTCACCAGGATTACTAATCTGCCAAGCCTCACATCCCCTAACTTATTGGTACACTTAATCAGCCATGAATATTTTCGCACCAAGAACATGTTTAAACTTTCTCGAATGATTCATGGTTATTATCTCCTTTGGTTTCTACGCAATAAATTGTTGTTTTCCCAGGAAAGGATGAACCCTATCGGTTTCAAGCTTCTCCTTGAACAAACTACTGCTGCTTTCTTAAAATCCACTTCCTCCCACATTTCAACCAAAAGACAAGAATACTTGATTGCTTTGAAATGGATACCTTCCCAATTCACTACCTATAAGCTGAATGTGGATGGATCTTCACTCAACAATCCAGGTAGCGCTGGTATAGGGGGAATAATAAGGAACCAATCTGGTGAATGTGTTTGGGGGTTTTCGAAATCTATAGGTCGCACATCAAACACCACTGCTGAGATTTTGGCTATTAGAGAAGGTCTTCAGTTAGCTCAATCTCTTGGTATTCATATTATTCACATTGAAACAGACTCTCAGGTTGTGTTCAATATGATTTGCAGGATTACGCAGGTCCCTTTTCCTCACCAGGCCATAATTAGGGACTGTTGTATGCTACTCAATAACTTTCAGAGAGTATGGTTTTCTTTTGCTTATCGTGAAACGAATGGGGTGGCAGACCGCTTAGCTAACGTTGCAGCAGCTGTACATACTCAAGACATGGTTTTTGCTCAGCCACCTTCTTTTATTCACCAAGAGTTATATGTAGATAGTAATGGTTTGCTGCATCCTAGACTTGTATCCTCTTTTGTCAACTTTGTGATGCTTGTAAAATAACACTATGTACCTTCTTATGTTTGTAATATATGCAATCCTTGTTTCTGTTTAAAAAAAAAAAATGGTAAGTGGTGGCTCACACCTGACAATCCATGAATATTAGTAGAATATTTTTGACCATTTGAGTCCAAACACCCGTAATACACCTTCCTCCTAATTCCTAAACAATACTACCTCCGTTTCATACTTATTGCTATGAAATGGAATTGCACGAAAATTGAAAAAATGTGTTGGAAATATAAGTATTGTGAGTGAGTAAAAAGGAGAAAATAAGTTAGTGGATAGTTATTGTGAGTGGATATGAGAGAGAAAAGTGAACATTTTGGATAAGTAGCAATAAATATGAGACACCCAAAATTAAAATAAATGACGATAAGTATGGACGGAGGGAGTACAACTTCTTCGTTTTTCACCCACTCAAACTTTTGAATCTTTGAAAATAATAAAATGTTTTCAATGCGAATTGGGGTTGATTGTTGGGAATGCGTAAAATTTTAAGTTTATAGCGAGTAATCCACTTTAACAAGATTTGTTGAAATCAACCATACATGCAAGCATGAAATATAGAGTTTGTTAAGAATAACAAAATTCGTTGAAACCAACCATACAAGCTAGAAATATAGAGTTTGTTAAGAATAAGCTCTTTATAAATGGAGTTCAAATCCTCTGTACCACTTTGTGTGCCACTTTATGTGCCACAAGTGATCTAATAGCTCACAATTGTTAAGAGTGGTATTATTGTAATATTAAGCAAACATGTGAACGGTTAGATTAGAAGTGGTACATGGAGTGGCACACAAAAGTGGTACAGGAGATCTCAACTCTTATAAATGGTCACATAGAACTTTATACTCCCTCCGTCCCGCTCGAATTAGGATTCTTGGTCAATCTAGTTATACTTTGACCAATAATTTGAAGAAAAATAATGGTGCTAATAAAAAACTAAAAATTGTTATTGTATCACGGTTATTAATAAATTCAATAACTATTTTTAGATTTTTATTAAGATAATTGTTTTTCTTCAAATTATAGGTCAAACTATAACCAGTTTGACCAAGAATCCTAATTCGAGTGAGACGGAGGGAGTAGTTCTCATTTAAACTTAATTAGTCAACATCCAATCCAACATCCAATCCAATGTAATAAATAAATATTATTATTTTAAACTAAACTAAAATAATATAATAAGAGAAGGACAGTCAACTAAAAAAGTGTCCCAATTCTCCTCATTTTTTCAATTGATTTTATGATAGGATATGTTTAGAACAAGTTCCTATGTTTGGTAGTTTAATTTTGGCCAACTTGACAATGTGATATGTCTAACATGCTTAATAGTTCCCTCACCAAAGGTTGGAAAGACAAGCCATGCTCATCTTGTTTCATCACTACTTTATAGATACATTGATCCAACTCTATATTTATTTTCTTTAGAATAAAAATTTATACTCCCTCTACCCCATTTTAATAGTAAAAAATTTCTTAATAGGGCGTCCCATTTTAAGAGTCAAAATCCTAAAATGGAAAGTGAGTCCTACATGTCATACTCACAACAATTATCCACTAACTCTTCTCTACCCCACTTTCTCGATCTCCTACTCAACTATCAACACTCACAACACATCATCTTTTCCTTAATTCTTGAACTCATTCATTTTTTGACTCTTAAAATGGGACAAAGAGAGTATATTATACTCCCTCTTTTTCTTAAAATCAGTCGCACTTTATTAATTGTTAACTTGAGTTAACTTTAAGCAATAATTTAAATTATTTTTTACTATTTTAACAAAATCTATACTTATAGTATTTTAAAGTTGGTGAAACCAACTATGGGAATGACACATAAGCCACAAATTGGTTTATCTTGATTTAGAGAATTCCATGTAATATGACATTTGCAATCATGGAGGCTTTTGACATTCTTCTACCTAGGTTAAAATAAGAGATAATAATCATAGATATGTAAATGGGTAATTTATATACAATAAGAATATAAATATGTACATATTAAATTATTTTCTCTTTATAGTGATCCTATAATAAGAGAATGATACTTAATATAACATATACTCTTATATATAGAGTACTAGGCTAGGTAGGTCATGGATGCATTAATTTAAGAAGTGACTTTTTAGTTTTCAACTAAGATCATTAAGAAGTGACTTTAAAATCTTAGGTTAGATTCATCATGAATTAATTTTTTTATATGTTGTAAATCTTAAAGGGAGGTGAATGAGTAGTTGAATTTGGATCATCAAAAATATTTTATTTATGAATCACATTAAATTAAAAATTAAAACATCTAATAAATATATGTTCATATAATAAGTCCTAAAAGATGCAATAGAATTTCAATGAGTAGTTGAATATGATAAGTCTTTTGAAATCAAAGGCCAAAATACATTTACCCCCCCAAAGTATCCACCGAATCTCACTTTGCCTCCCAGCGCCAAATTTGTCCCACTTTGCCCCCCAAAGCTTCAATTTGTCCCACTTTCCCCCCCAGCTCCTGACCAGCGTTAGAAAACTAACGGGAATTCCCACGTGACTCATCACGTGATGGGCATCACCAAAAAAATCATAAAAAAACGCAGGGCTATTTCGTAAATTCCACATCTGGGCCCATTTATTTTTTATTTTTTTATTTTTTCAACTTTTCAAATAAATACTTTTTACTTTTTGACTGGTTTTGTCTCTCAGGTTCATTTTTCGAAAGCTACAAAACAATTGAAGTGTGCTTTTTCAACTTTCGAAAGCTACAAAACAATTGAGGGAGTATATATATATATATATATATACTCCCTCCGTCCCATAACAATGGGCACAATTTGACTTTTTTGGTCAACTTTGACCATAATTTTATGAATATCTAAATATCTCTATGAAATTCTAAAAATTGTTATTGTTTCACTATTAGAAATACTATCATTAACAATTTTTAGAATTGTCTAGAGATATCTAGATATTCATAAAATTATGGTCAAAGTTGACAAAAAAAGTCAAACTGTGCCCATTGTTATGGGACGGAGGGAGTATATATATATATATGTCAGAAATTTCCCCCCAATTGCACTCACTTTTTTGGACAGAATTGCCCATCACGTGATGAGTCACGTGGGAATTCCCGTTAGTTTTCTAACGCTGGTCTGGAGCTGGGGGAAAATGGGACAAATTGAAGCTTTGGGGGGCAAAGTGGGACAAATTTGGCGCTGGGGGGCAAAGTGGGATTCGGTGGATACTTTGGGGGGGTAAATGTATTTTGGCCCAATTCGAAATCAAATGTTAGATTCATCATAAAATAATTATACTTTATTTATGCAACAAGTCTTTAAAAGACATGAATTATTAGATGACTTAAGGCATTGAAATTGTACATGTATCAATAGATGAAACATATTATTCAAAGCCACTGAATTATGATAGAATACAAAAAGTTTTAAGTATCAATTGATTTCCCGAAATGAAATGGTTCATGAACTAAAATCAATACTTATAGTATTTTAAAGTTGGTGAAACCAACTATGAGAATGACACATAAGCCACAAATTGGTTTATCTTGATTTAGAGGATGCCATGTAATATGACCTTTGTAATCGTGGAGGTTTTTGACATTCTTCTACCTAGGTTAAAATAAGAGGTAATAACCATAGATATGTAAATGGGTAATTCATATACAATAAGAATATAAATATGTACATATTAAATCATTTTTTCTTTATAGTGATTCTATAATAAGAGAATGATACCTAATAGAACATATACTCTTATATACTCCCTCCGTTCCAGGTAAGTTGCAACATGGAAGGGGAAGCACAAAAATTAAGAAATGAGAATAATGAGTGGTTGGGAGGAAGAGAGAGAATGAGTGGAAAATAATGAGTGGTTGGGAGGAAGAGAGAGAATGAGTGGGGGATTATAAAAGTAATAAGAGTTTCCTTATTTGGTATTGTTGCAACTTAAGTGGAATGCCAAAAATGGCAAATTGTTGCAACTTACCCGGAACGGAGGGAGTATAGAGTATTAGACTAGGTAGATCATAGATGCATTAATTTAAAAAGTGACTTTTTAGTTTTCAACTAAGATCATTAAGAAGTGACTTTAAAATCTTTGGTAGATTCATCATGAATTAATTTTGTATATGTTGTAAATCTTAAAGGGATATGAATGAGTAGTTGAATTTAGATCATCAAAAGTCTTTTATTTATGAATCACATTAAATTAAAAATTAAAACATTTAATAAATATATGTTCATATAATAAGTCCTAAAAGATGCAATCTAATTTCAATGAATATTTGAATATGATAAGAAATCAAATGTTAGATTCATCATAAAATAATTATACTTTATTATGCAACAAGGCTTTAAAAGACATGAATTATTAGATGACTTAAGGCATTGAAATTGTTCATGTATCAATAGACAACATATTATTCAAAGCCATTGAATTATGATAGAATACGAAAAGTTTTAAGTATCGATTGATTTCCCGAAATGAATGGTTCATGAACTAAAATCTATACTTATAGTATTTTAAAGTTGGTGAAATCAACCATGGGAATGACACATAAGCCACAAATGGGTTTTTCTTGATTTAGAAAATGTCATGTAATATGACTTTTGCAATCTTGAAGGCTTTTGACATTCTCCTACCTAAGTTAAAATAAAAGGTAATAATCATACATATGAAACTAGGTAATTTAGTGACTCTATAAGAAGAGATTGATATCTATAGAACATATACTTATATACTCCCTCCGTCCCACCTCACTTGAGATTTATTTCCATTTTTTGTTGTCCCACTTCACTTTAAACTCCCCAAAATGGTCATCCTTTTATAATTTTATATTCAATCTACCCCACCCACCCATTCTCTCTCTTCATTTTCTACCACACAATTTATTCAACCAACCTACTTTTATCCCAACTCATTCTCTCTCCTTATTTTCTATCACACATTTTCCTTAGTTTAATTATTTTTCCTTAGTTATCGTGCCCACCTCTTAGGTCTCAAGTGAGGTGGGACGGAGGGAGTATAGAGTATTAGACTAGCTAGGTCATATCTTATTGAACATATACTCTTATATATAGAGTATTAGACTAGGTAGGTAGTGGATGCATTAAAGAACAATAAGATCATTAAGAAGTGATTTTTCAATTTTTAACTAATCAAATTTTCATAATTTAATGCCTTTGAATAAACAATAAGATCATTAAAAAGTGACTTTTCAGTTTTCAACTAATCAAATTTTCATAATTCAGTGGCTTTGAATATCATGCATTGTTTCAAGTTGGTGCATGAATTACAAAAGAATCTGATAAAGAATATAAAAGATTAGATATATTTATTTAAAACATATCTTTTGCATTTCCCCCTTCAATACCAACATTAATTTGAAGATAAAAAGATCTAAATGACTTTTCACTTTGGAAGGCAGATGGTCTATGCGGGGAATATAAAAAAAATAGAAGGAAAAAATCATTTTTATTGTTGTATGGCATTATAAACTTCCTCCTACTTCTTTTCTTCTGTATACATTCATGTCATTTGTTTCCACAATTTATTTAACATTCTCTCTCTATATCTATGTACTATATGATTTTGGCTTTAACTATTTTCTCACATTTTTTTCCTTTTGCTTTCATTAGGTTTGGGGAAGAATATTTTTGGACAAATTGGATGAGGAAGAAAGCATTAGTTTGATTGAGAAAAATTGCAACAACAGTGAGTAAGTTTCACCTCTACATTTTTGTATATATTACACTTATTTTTCGATTATACTATTACCTCAGTCCAAAACAAATTTTTATTTATTCTCTTCATCAAAAGAAAAAATATATTTATTTTGAGATGGAGAAACTATGAGTTTACTTTATCCACCAACATGTGTACTTCATTAACTTATTTGGAAAAAGTTATTTATAATAATATTGTCATAATTTATTATGTTATTTTGAATACATTTATGTCCTTAATTTTCTTTAGTGATTTTTTCTATTTTCTTCTCTCTCTCTCTCTCTCTCTCTCTCTCTCTCTCTCTCTCTCTCTCTCTCTCTCTCTCTCTCTCTCTATTTCCAAGATTGAAATATAAGGAGGTTACGCAAAGTTGTCGCATGTAATCGGCCACCGTTGCACATATTTATCAACTAAGCATTGCAATGCGTTTGTGATGCTATTACTCAAAATTCAACCTTGAGGTATATTATACTACTTTTGTCTCCAAAAAATATTTAAATTTATTCTTAACTAAGAAAGAAAATTAGTTCATTTTAGGACGAAAAAAGTATTTTACATTTTTTGTAATTCATTTGTCTTTCTATTATTGTAAATGGAACATTTGAAATTGATATAATTGACCACTCAAGTTCTTGGTTATATAACATGAAAGTTCATTTTTTGCAATTCTTTTCTTCACATTAATTTTTTGTTGAAATTTTATGAAAAAATGAGAATACCTAAAACTTATTGTTATAATATGTGTTTATTTCTATGTCTATATATTTGGTTTTTATCATAAATTTATTTAAGAGTTAATTTTGGGTTTTATTTATTTTTATATATTTTTGTTATGTTTACTAACTTTAATTCATTCTTGATTTTTTTGCTGCAGATCATTATGTTTTGGAGTAGTTGAAATATTTGGGTAATGATATGTCAGCGGCGAGGTTGAGTAGTTGCTGGGACTTGAATCAGCAAAGAAGACAACAACGAATAATTGGTACATCAGCAAGCTGCATGACCGTGCTTGGGTTGGTTACTCGGTCGTGCCGGTGCGTTACATCTTGATTGACTTGGGGCAAAGTGCACGACCCTGCTGGAATAAACGCACGACCGTGTAGGCTGAATTGGGCTGGGCCGAGTTGACGCGTGGGGTGAGGCTGATTGTCTATTTAGGAGTATCTTTTTGACACAAGGATTATGAATATATTCAAGAAATAACTATCGTAGATTCCTTACTAGAATATATACTCCCTCCATCCCATTTGAAGCTTCACCATTTTGGTGATGGCACACAAATTAAGAAAAATAATGATTGTAAGAAGGGTTGTGAGAGGGAAGAAGTTAATGGGTATGACAAGTGGGGCCTACAATTTAAATATGTGAGAAGGGAAAGTTAGTGGGTATGACAAGTGAGCCCCATAATTTAAGTATGTGAGATAAAGAAGTGAGTAGGTATGACAAGTGGGCCCTACATTTTTTACCATTTTAGGAAATGATGAAGCTTTCAACAGGACACTCATTTGAGTAAAATGTGAAGCTTCAAATGGGACGGAGAGGGTAGTTGTTTTCTCCTCAAGTACAAAGGAATCCTTATTGCCAAGAGTTTTGGTATTTATAAGACTATAAATACAACCCTCTTCCGAGCATAATAATTAACTAGAACTAGAGAATGGTTTTATAAGTTCATATTGATCAAGAAATAGCGATCCATAATTCTAGATATAGGGAGTCGAAATCTCCTGTACCACTTTGTGTGCCACTCCATGTACGACTTACAATCCAATCGTTCACATGTTTGCATAATATTACGATAATATCCACCTCAATAACTGTGAGCCATTAGATCACTTGTGGCACATGGAGTGGTACATAAATTGGCGTAGAGGATTTGAACTCAGATATAGGGTTTGTACAGTTAGAAATTTTGTAATCAAAATTCGTACAACTAAATTAGTGTCATCTTGTATTGTGGTGATTGTCAGTTGATAATAATATTTTTTAATTTGTCCATAGACGTAACCAAGTTGATGAACTACGTAAAATTCTATGTTCATGTGTTCGAGATTATTTCAAGTTTTCACCGTCCTTCTTGATATTTCTCCTTTTTTTTTTTTTTTTTTAATTCTTGATATTATTAGGTCCACTTCATAGATTGACCAATAGGCCCATCTCATAGAATGTTTTTATACATAACAATAGGCCCATGGAATAATGGATTGGACTTTGCAAAATTTATACTCCATCCCAAAAAAAAAAAAAATGAAAAATTATGGGTTATTGTACATTTCCGAAGCTGTGAAAAATCTGTATGTACAATAAAAATAGAGCTGAGTGTAAATTAAAAGATCACTACATAATTTGAAAATTTGAAATAGTAAGGTTAAGAAAGTAAAATGTGGGCCCCTGAAATTGAGGACAATGTGCAATCATCTAAGTATTCTGCCCTCAATAATGGAAGGACCATGTTTTGACACTATCATGTTGACTATAAATAAAAAATTAGTGGTTTCAAAATAAAAATTAAAAAAATTAGTCTCATGAAAAATATTTTTTTGTCCTTCTTATTTAAGTGTTTAATTTACGAAAAAATAACAATAAAGATATATTTAAAATAAGTACTATTTCCTTAAAGATTTAAAAAATAAATTACTAAACCACTATCTATCTAATTTCATCCCATAAATTGTGTAATAATCTAGAGGAAGGTACTTTCACATTTACACTAAATGGGAGTTTATCATGTTTGACATCCTTCACAACCCATGGCATCTCACTCTTATCTTTTGACCACACTCTAGTCTACATGCCCCCAATTAAGGCAAAACTACCATTTGGGCCACCCAACTTTCACGCTTTATTCATATGGGCCACCAAAGTCTCAAATTATTCACCTTGCCACCCAACTATCAAAACGAATTCAAGCCACCCCAAAAACGGATGTCTGTTTGTTTTCTCCGTTAACAGGCTACAAAACCTCAAAGAAAGACCATTTTGCCCTTGTTTAAAGTTTAAAATACTAGCCTTCATCCTTTAATTGTTTGGGCCACTCAAATTTAATACATTATTCACATATGCCATCTAAATTCTTAACAATTCACATTACCACTCAACTAACAATATTTTTTATAATGTGAAATTAAATAATTAGTTGTTTAAACAAACACATAAACATATAATTTAACAATTTACAATATCAAACTAATTAAGAAACAAGAGACATGAGCCAAAAAAAAAAAAAAAAACTGGTGCAACAATACACCCACCATGAGAAAACCAAATATAATATAAATGAAGTTATAACTATTATAGTAGTTAACCAATTGTTTTGAACACTCAAGTTATAGCACTAGATTACATCCTGTGCATATAACATTATAACCAAAAGCCATCGTATCTACCAAGATATTACATCCTAGTATAATCAAAAAGCTAATCAAAAATACATTCCCCTCAACCCAACATATCAATGCCCTACTGCAGATTGGTTGCATTTGTTAGTCCTGAAGCACTTTGACTGCAGCCATTTGGAACACTAACCTGCTATGAAAAATACCAAAAGCTTAGAGGTTTTTTAAGAAATAAAATTTAATATTAAAATGAATAGTGTACTCCCTCCGTCCCAAAATGATCTTCACATCTGACTATTCAAACTTTTTAAGAATATGAACACTTGCTTTGTTTTGTTTATGCACTTTAAGCCTAAATTGTAGAAATGGTAAGAACTTTTTGGGACAATGAGAAATGGAAAATGGGAAGATCATTTTGGGTCGGAGGGAGTATGTAATAATACTTACATTACCCCAATTTAAATGACCTTTTTTCTACATGGAGTAAACAGCTTGATCCCGGTATTGGCACCGTCACCACTTCTGATTGTCTAGTGAGAGAGAAAATGTTAACATAATATATAATCAATATAGAAGTTACTCCATAAAAAACAGAGGTATAACTTTTTTTTGGAAAAAAATACCTTGAAAAGTCCATTCACTTTTCTTGTTCCTTTGTTCCTTGCCTTAGTGGAAACAGGTGTTGTTGTAGCAATTGTTGCTGCAGGTCCTTCTCCTTCCTTCCCATGAGTACGCTTCTGTTTTTTCGCCTTTTTAGTTGCAACAACAGGAAAAAAATCTTCCCTATCTTTTGCTTCTTTAGCTTTCTTGCAACTTCTTTTATTGTGTCCTTTTTCTTTACAAAAACTGCAAGTGATTGCACCTCCTTTTCTGTTAAGCTTAGTTGGATCAACAACTTCAACCTCGGTCGCAGCCGCCTCTGTAGCCTTCTTTTTTTTCTCCTCGTTAGGATCCTTGATCCTATTTTTCTTAGGTCTACCGGGCATCCTTTTACTAGGAGGTGGTTGCAGTGGTTCCTTAGCAATTTGGGGCCATTGTTTTTCTCCGGAAATAGGACTTAGCAAATAATGATAAGTAGCGGAGAATGTTTCTTTTGTGTACCAATGAGCGATGTAATTCTCAGGGTCATGGCCAATCTTGTAAATGGCTGCTAATGCATGACTACAAGGAATACCACTAAGATCCCACAGCTTACAAATACAAGTCTTTTTACTAAGATTCACAACATATCCGTAATTTAGATATTTCACCTCAAAATCATCACCACCATTGTAAATAACTACCCACCTTTTAACATCTTCTTTAGCCACCTCCACCTTTTTCCTTATCCTGGGGCATATATTATAAGAATACTTGCCAATCCATTCTTTTCTAAGTTGGATTCTAACCATCATGGCTAGTCTAATATCCTCAAGCATGTGTATTAATGGCCTAGACCTAGCAGCAACGATCGTTCCATTAAATGTTTCAGCAATATTGTTCTCCACATTATCCACCTTTTAACATATCCGCCAAACAAGGAAAACATTAATAACTAGATTTTAGTTATATATGTGTACACATATAGAGAGAAAACAACATTTCAATTAAATAAATTACCTTCGCATCAGTATCAAAAAATGCTCTGCACCAATGTATTGGATCTGTATTCAAAAGATCTTCTGCAACCTCTTTGTCAACCTCTTTCAGCTCATCAAATTCCCTTTTAAATCCATCCATGGTGTAGGACATAGCAATCCTCCAAAATAGTCTCCTGTGTTCACCTCCTTTGTGTTTTTTCCTCCAGTTACTGTAAATGTGCCTAGCACACATTCTATGTTCTACATTAGGTAGCAATTCCTTGATAGCAGGTAATAAACCCTGCATATAATTGATTAGATGAGCATTAAACTATCTTGAAATTTAAAGCAGGAACAATATATTTGAAAATGCACAGTTACTTTTTGTTGATCAGTTATGATTGTCCAGCCAAATCCTTCACGCATATCAAGGTCCTCAATTAGATTCTTCAAGAACCAAGTCCAATTATCCTTATTCTCTACTTGAACTACAGCCCAAGCCACTGGATACATTTGATTGTTACCATCCCTGCCAACAGCAGCCAGTATTTCCCCCTTTTGTACCCCCTTCAAGAATGCCCCATCAATACCTAACATTGGCCTACAAGTGTTAAAAAATGCACTCTTCACTTGATCAAAGCATATATACATTCTTCTGAAAAACAATCCTCTTGAAGGGTTAGGACACACATGTTCAAGAATGATTGTAGACCCAGGGTTCGTGTTCTCTAACTCTTCCTTGTAATTCCACAACTTTGAATAATGTTCCGTCATTGAACCATCAAGCATACTCAGTGCCTTCTTCTTAGCCCTAGTGCACTTTGGCTGATTGACCTGAACCTCATAGAGCTTGAACACTTCTGTTTGCATATCTACTAACTTATAACTAGGGTTCCGTCTGAATGTTTCAAAATACTCCTTAGCCAACCAATCACTTGTTACTTGCCTATTCTTAAATGTCTGACCACATCTATGCTCAGAGTTATATCTTGAGATCTGGAAATAACCTTCTTGGTTCAAACCAGCCCAAATTCTCCATGGGCATATTTCTGTTCTCATGCAAACCACTGAAACTCTCTTTTTCTCATTTCTTATCCACTTTATGTCAAGCTTATTTGCTAAAGAATATTGCACAATAGCATCTTTTAAAATTTGTTTGCTTTCAAATTGAAGCCCAAGAGATAAATTGACATTTCTCAAATCTGTTTTAGGATTAAAACAGGGAAATTTCTCCCTTTTTTCTTGCTTAGAACTTGTTCTTGCTCTCCATGGAATAGATTATCATCAACTTCAGCTTCATTGTCAGTTTGTGGATCATCTGATTCTCTATCAGAATCCAACGATGCAATATTAGGAGTACCCTTAGGCCATTGGGCCATAGATTCTCCCGAAAAAAAACCTCGAACGTTGTTTTCTGCTTGACACTGTTGATCTAAAGATTGTAACTTTGGATTTTCTTTACTTGGTGCTTCAATTCCTACCTCATGTGGTATCTCTTCCCTATCAATCCCAGTGTTTAACCTAAGATTCTTTTTTTCAAAAGTTTAGCAGCCCTTACATTACCCAATTCATCATCACTAGTATTCAAGTCCTCATCACTCAAACCTTCATCACTAGACTCATCACTTATGCAATCACTGTTATCTTCAACCTCAAATGGATAATTATGAAAAAGAATGTCATCTTCCCTTATATTGGCATCCCAATTCTCATTTTGTTCACCCATCTGAAAAGTAAAATGTCAAATATTAGCCTCTTCAATATTAAAAAAAATTACTTAGATTGATTGTTCCATAACAAAATAAGTAGTACTCAATCCGTCCCAAAATACTTGTAGTTTTAGGATTTCACGCAAATTAAGAAAATCAATCGATGTATGTCTAATGTACTAAATTACCCTTGAAATATTTCAAGTACCAAGATAATTAAATGCTTTTAAAATGACAACTACCATCATATATATATAAGAGTATATTTGATAAACAATATCAAAGATGTCAAAACTACAAATATTTTGGGACAAATTTCAACCCCTTAAACTTACATGTATTTTGGGATGGAGGGAGTATAAAGTTTCTTATCTCTTTGCTTAAATACTACTCATGCACAAACACAAAAACTAATTTAATGAATATAAAAGGGACCACCACAGCCATGTTACTTGGACGGTTGGACCACCATATCCAAAAACACCTGGTGTCAACTATCATAATTCTTCTCAAGGAAAAACAAGATCTGACTATAATATTCAAAGAAGAAACCTTAAAGAAACATTAAACATTAAAAATTTGACTTAAGCAATACTAATCATTGTACAATCTTCCATAGGAAACAACCTTGAACGTGGAATAAGAATCTAAAATAGAGTGATAAACTTACCTTGATGTTGAATCTTCAACTCTACTTTGACAATCGAATCTTGCAACAGTGGATCGTTGTTTGAGAGCAGTCAGAAACCCTAGTTTGCTCGCCTTTCAATTAGAGAATTTTTGTCGCAAGGTTAGAATGAATCAGGTTTAAGTGCGCAGACAATTCCCTAAATCGGCACTCTAATTTTAAAGGGTATAACTGACATTTTGTAACATGTTAACGGAGAAAATAAACGGACATCCATTTTTTGGGTGGTTTGAATTCATTTTGATAGTTGGGTGGCAAGTTGAATAATTTGAGACCTTGGTGGCCCATATGAATGAAGCGTTAAAGTTGGGTGGCCCAAATGGTAGTTTTGCCTAAAATTAAAGTGATACATAAGTTTACTAAATGAATAACAAATTAAACAACTTCCTTAACACTTCATTAATAGTGTTTAGAAAAAACACTTCATTAATATGAGGCTCATGATTTAGACTTTCAAATTAAACAATCTATTTTGTGTACAAGTAGAAATATGAAAGTCAAAGGGCAGTGGTGATGTTATTGCCTTTGCTTGTTTGGTTGCAAGCCAACATGAGAGACTATTTATTCTACTCGGTCCAAGGTTTATTTTGTAAAAGTTTTTTCTTCGAAAATATAATGTTTTTTAGATTGTATCACTAAATGTTATTTATTAAATTATTTGATTATTGATTTTAAACTCATAAAATAGAGTTGGTCTCCTTGAAACGCGTTTTTTCTAGTGGTTAGAAAAAACGTGTTTTTTTCAAAATCGTCGGGCACTTATTAACACATTCACTGGACATTCGTAACACAGAAACTGGTCATCCTAAACATTGTTACGGTCTATCTATTGGCACTTCTGCTACTCTAAAAAAAATTCAGAAAAAACCTTTTGGCTATCACTTTCAAAGGTTCTGGCTATCAAACGTTAAAACGCGTTTTACGCAAGATTTTGGCCATAAAATAAGTTATCTTTTAGAAATAGAAAACAAAAAATATTTAGATAATTTTTACATTCAATTGTATAAAATAAGTAAATAATTCAAAAGTACATTTAAAAATTTTAGACATTTATTCAGAGCAAGTACTACTCCCCTGCATTATCGAAATTATTGCAAACTGACATGCGTACTTTCAGTTTTTTATCAATTTGACTTGCATACTTTGGTAACATCAAATGTGGGTTGCGTACTTGATGTTTTGAAAATTTTGATACCACTTTTTTAACACCCGTTAAAACATAACGAGACACTCCATATAAGGGTAAAAATGTAAGAAATAAAACTTAAAACCCTATAATAATAAATGTGTGTTTGACCCAAAAATTCATTATTTATTATCCCCCCCCACCATCTAACCATTATCACCAGTCTCACTGTCTAGCCACCGCCACTACCATTTCCAACCCACCCAAATTCAGAATATCAAGCAAAAAGTTTTAAAATTGAGGGAGAGCGAGGGGCAGATCTGATTGTAAGTGTGACCCAAGCAATTATTCACCCCCATGTTCACTTCAATGAGTCCACCACCACCACCACCACTCCCCGCCACTTCCGAACCCACCAAAACCAGATCAAAAATTAAAAACCAATAGGTTTAAATTTTAAGCAAAAGTCCACCAGATTCAAAAATTAACAATCATGGAGAGGGAGGTAAATCTTAACGATACATTCACTGTCTCCCTATCATTCCGGCGAAAATCTAGTTTCCGGCGAACTCTGTGATATACAACTTTTATCATTTTTATGCAAATCCGGCAGCAACGCGAGTCATCTCTGCCGCTAAAAGACCCACGCACACACACAATCATTTGAAAGAGAGAGAGAGAAGAGATGGGGGAGAGAGGCGGATCCAGCGATGAAGACAGAGAGGTAAAAGCGGCATTGAAGAATAGACGGACTTAAAGACCTATAACTGGCGCTGAATCCGAAAAAAATAATCAGATTCAAACTAAAAAATAGCTCTTAGGAATTGAAATCAGATGAAGAACAACTGCAAGGAGTGACCTTGAGGGGGTGGATGGCGGACTGAGGTGAGAAAGTGGGTGACAATGACGGCGCTGTGGGTAACGACGGTAAGATGGGGCACGAATTTGGTTGTGGAAAGAGGCGCCAGATCTAGGTTTTGGGAGGTGCCGATTTGCTGCAAAGAATGAAAGAGACGGGGAATCGGTACTGGGGGAGGAGGGCTTATGATTTCAACGTAATATTAGGGCTTGATTTAAGGGTTATTTATTATTTTAGGATTTTAAGTTTTATTCCTTACACTTTCACCCCTTGTTTTGGAGTGTTCCGTTATGTTTTTAACGGATGTTAAAAAAATGGTATCAAAATTTTCAAAATATCAAGTACGCAACCCACATTTGATGTTTCCAAAGTACGCAAGTCAAATTGATAAAAACCTGAAAGTACGCATGTATATTTTGCAATAAACTCCTGCATTATCATAATGATAATTTCATTTGACAATTTAAACACATTAACAACATATTTTTACTTCCATTAATACCCTTCGTGTAGTTCAATTATTACTCTTAACTCTCTTTTGTAAACCATTACTCTCTCGTTTCAAAATGAATGTTTGAAATCAGAAAATTTTGGGGGAAACTAGTTCTTGCATAACTTATAAAAAGCCCTATTTTATAGAGTTTAAGGTTTAGGAACTTATGGAGAAACTAATTTCCCCCAAAACCTACTCTTTCCGTATTACACTACCAGAAGTTCAGCATGTCCAAGATTAACCATAAAATTACTACTCCTAATATGTAAAATTGAATATATATAATTTTAAATAAAATTATTATCAATCTTTTATTCATTGATATTAACTTCATCTTGCTATTACTCCCTCTGTTCCGGAAAGATAGTCCCTCTTTATTCGTTGTTACTACGAAGAAATTTTGAGCAATAATTAAGGCTGCTTTTAGTTATCTTAATGTGAATCTAAAAAAATGGTATTAATAGTATTTATAATAGTGTATCAATAATTTTTTTTGAATTTTTATTAGAATAATTAAAAATAGCTTTTGTTATTGGTCAAAGTTCTTTCATAGTAACAACGAAAAAAAAAGGACTATCTTTCTGGGACAAAGTGAGTACTTTTAAGAAACAAATATTTATTTAATGTCAATTTCATACTCTTTTTTAAGCAAAAAATAAACATACATTTAGAACTAATAAAAAATGTGAGAATTTTTGAAAAACTGTCAATTTTTCCAGATGATTAAGAAAAGTGTTTTGAATCACCTTTGAACCGGGCTTGAACCGTACGGTGATATTTTTGTAAATAACTGATTTTTTTAAAAAAATACGCACGGTGATATTTTGTAAATAGCTGGAGCATTTTTAAAAAAAAAAAAAACGCGCGATGACATATTTGTAAATAATCGAATCTTTTCAAACCTTTTGACACTCTTCAAAACTGCAATTGGCATTCTGAAAACACGGATTAGCACTCTGTAACATACAGACTGACACTTTTCAATATATGGACTGACACTCAAAAACGCATAGACGCGTTACCAACAAAATAAATGCAATGACAAATTTAAATACTACAACTAGTCATTTAAAACACACATGAACTCAATTACATATGCAATGATATTACAAAACACATGAACTCAATTACATATGCAATGATATTACAAAACACATGAACTGGTTTTCTTAAACACATTCATTGGTATTCTTAAAATGCACTGGAATATTTTTAAAGGGGGACAAATTATTTTTATTAGTGTAAGGGGGCAAGAAAAAAATTAGTGTATTTTTTTCTTCATTGAAAGGGGGGCAAAGTTTAATTAATTGCACTAATTAATTTAAAATCTACAAAAATTGCATTAGTAAAAAAAACAATTTCTTTTTGACAAACGGGGGCCGCGGCCTCCTTATCCTTAGGCGTAGGTCCGCTAGTGGTGTATTTTAGTGTCAGTTCTAGTTTTTTCAATAGTTAGTTGTAATGTTTTTGATAGTCATTTGTAATGTTTTGAGTACTAGCGGCGTGCAATGTTCCACTTATTTATAAAAATATTACCGCACGAAGTTTCACGTATTTACAAAATTGCTACCGCATATTTTAAAAATACGTTTTACTAATCACTTTTTTTCCCCACAAGATCAGCTCATAAAAAATTGGTGAAAAGAGTAAAATTAAGTTAAAAGGGAAAAAAACAAAAAACATGAGCAAAATGAGAGTATGGTTGTGGTGTCATCTGGTGCGAAATCGAGGGCTTGTCTTTGCTCCATCTCTCTCTCTCTCTCTCCTCCTCCCTGTGTCTCTCTTTCACACACACGCACAGAATCCATCTCTCTCTAGACATATTCGGGTTTTTTTTTCTTCTGCCGATTGGCGTATCGATCTGTAATTTAAATTGTCAATGTACAAATTTTGCGGTTCTCTTTAAGCCGATGCGTTTTGTTCAAGGTAAACTTGCTAATTTTTGGGCAATTTTCTTCCATTACGCTTCTTTTTATCCGTTAATTTTGGATGTATCAGTAAGACCCTAGATCTCGCATGTTATTGAATCTATTATACATCAATTTTATGGGTTTTTTTGGCCAATCGAATCAGTGAATCTGTCGATCGGATCTCGTGAGGTGAGATAGCTGTAGGTTTTGAGGTTTTGGAATCTGGAAAAGGGAGAATTTTAGGGCTGTAAATTCAGGTGAGGTGGTGTTGTGTTGGGGGTTAGGGTTAGGTTTTGATTAGATGGCTTCCAATCCTCCATTCCAGGTGGAGGATCAGACTGATGAGGATTTCTTTGATAAATTGGTTGATGATGACAATGATGATTATAAGGCCGCTCCGTCATTGAATTTAGTTGATGGAAGTGATTCAGATGAGGTAAGGCTTTTTGCTAATTTGAGCATAAGTGATACTGTGACTACTGGACTTGATATGTCTGAAAGTGCAGTTAAAAAGGATGTTACTGATGGAGGTGTTGAGGCCTCCGGTGGTGAGGATTTGAAAGGGGAGGTAGTTGATTCAAGTGTAGACCCGTCAGGTAGCACGTTAGTGTCATCGAATTCATTTGCATTCGATGGGGTGTTTGAATCTGGTAATGGGGTATCAGGGGCGGATGGGACACCGGGGTTTAGGGAGAGCGAGAATGTTGGATCAGGAGCTTCAGGGATCAAGGAGGTGCAGTGGAGTGCTTTCAGTGCTGATTCTGCTCAGAATGGTAGTAATGGGTTTGGATCGTTCTCGGATTTCTTCACTGAAATCGGAGAAGGTTCAGTTGATACAGTAGGTAAAGGGTCGGACTTGATTAGTGAATCAAAGGTTGTCTCTGGAAGCGAAGTGGGAAATTCCGCATTCGTTGATAATTCTAATGGGTACACACAATTTCAGGAGGCTCAACTTTATGGTACAGCAACTGAACAGAGTACAGATGGGCAGGATGTGAATAGCAGTCAGTATTGGGAGAATCTTTATCCTGGTTGGAAGTATGATGCTAATACTGGACAGTGGTATCAAGTTGATGGAGGTTATGATGCAACAACAGCTAATGTACAAGGAGGATTCGACTCAAAAGATTGGTCTGTTACTAATGAGAAAGCAGAGGTATCGTACTCACAGCAAACTCCTCAATCTGCTGTTGAGGCTGTAGCTGAGAAAGGCACTACTGAGAGTGTCACTAGTTGGAATCCGGTTTCACAAGCTAGTGACACCAATGAGAGTCTAGCAAATTGGAATCAGCCTTCCCAAGAAAACAATGGGTACCCATCGCATATGGTTTTTGATCCTCAATATCCTGGTTGGTATTACGACATGATTGCCCAGGAATGGCGCTCGTTGGACACTTACAATTCTGATCAGCAGTTCAGGCTCAGGACCAGCTGAATCCAAATGGGTTTGTTTCAGATGGAAATTCTCACAATAATGATCAGAAAAACTCTGGTGATTATGGCCAAGCAGGTACATATGGATCTGAAGGCTTCAGTAGCCAAGCGCAAGATTCTAACTGGAATGGATCGTATGCTAATGTCAGTCAACAAAATTCGAATATGTGGCAACCTGATGCTGTTGCTAAGAATGCGGTTGCAGCAGATTTTACGGGAAACCAACAAGTACGGAGTCGTATGGCACAAATGTATCCTTAAGCAATCATGTTTCCTCAGCAAAATTCTTATGATTATGGGGGAATGACTCCATCTTATGAGAACGCTACCCAGGGTCGTAATGAATATTCAGCTGTTTCTGGATCGCAAGGCTTTGTTCCAGGTGGAAACTTTGCTCAGCAATTCAACCAAACAAGACAAAATGAGCAGTTAAATGTGTCAAAAATGATTACTATCGTAATGACAATCAATCAAGATATGCCCAACAACCGGTTCAGGGTGGTTACTCAAAATCAACCTGTTCAGAGTGGTTTCACCCAGAAACCTGTTCAGAGTGTTACTCCTCAACAACTGGTTCATGGTGGATTTTCCCAGCAGCCGTTTCAAAGTGTTTCTCTCAACAACTGGGTCAAAGTGGATTTTCCC
>JAOWBW010001072.1:287157-408396 GCA_026119855.1 Campanula takesimana | reverse complement strand
AAAGATGGTAACACCAGGTTTTGGAAACAATTTAACAACGACAATGTACTAGTGTAAGCCCCATAAGCTCACACTACAAAAGAATAAAATATACAAATCTTTAGTGACGTCCAAAGTGTGGTACAACTATCCCCAAAAGATTTACAAAATTTATATAATGTAAACCCACCAATATACACTGCCCCAAAAGCTCAACCCTCGCGACGTCCTGTCTCGTGATCAGCGAGTCTAATCCTTTCCACCTGGGGGGGTAAGGAAAAACAAAGACAAGGGAAAAGGGGGTGAGATAAATCTCAATAAGTTACTAATGCAACTACATGACATGCTATGATGCAATCAATAATAATCACATAAAACATAGCAATAGCAATTTTCATATATCAGATAGCAGCGGAAATAAAACAATTAACAAAGGATATTAGCCAAGGTTTCCCAACTGATAAAACAAAATAAAGGTCACTGCGCAGCTTCAATAATCAACAAATTCATCTTCATATAGCATGAAAGCTGAGAGAAATCCCCGGTACCGGAACCAATAACAAGGGGACATGACACAAGTCAAGCCCGAAAACCAATAGCTAAGTGCTCACAAAGGGGCTAGCTCATCTCACATCCAAGGCCAATCTGGAGGAGGTAATAATGGGGCAAAACAATGGTCAACATCACAATGGACTTGGCTGTGCCATCATAATGTTTCGCATCGCCCAACAACACACAAATACCAGCTGGACTTTCAAGTAAGGGCTAAGTAATAAAATACTAGCTCAAATAAACAAACCAAGGATTCCAAAGTAGGGAACCATACAAAGTGATCACCAATAAGATGAAATGAACCAACAATACACCAGTAAGGTGTTCCAATAATCTCAAACCATGATAACACAATTCCCATATCACGTTCAATCACAAAGGATCCAGTTAACTCAAGAACACAACCAAAACTACTCACTCATCTCGAAGAGCTCAAGGAGAGCTTTAAAACGATAATTTATACACCTAAAATGGAGTCCGGATGAGGGAGATATGGCTCTCGAAGATTGGACAAAAGGGAAATAAAATTTCACACCAGGGGAGAGGGTGTGCGCGCCTCCTATGGGAGGTGCGCGCGCCTCCTTTTGATCAGGAAGAAGAAAATCAAGTTTGGAGGAGGAGAGGGTGCGTGCGCCTCCTATGGAGGGTGCGCGGGCCTCCAAGAAACAGAAGAGTTTGTTCAAGAAGGGCATAAGGGTGCGCGCGCCTCCTTGCCCGGAAGGCAAAATTCCGGCCAAAAAATCTGGGTTGTTTACCATTAACAACCCAAATCCAAAACAAACCCAATCTTCACCATTTCTAACACTACCAAAATGTGAACTAAAGTACCTACACCATTTTGAACCAAAAGGACTCAACAACATCATCTAAGGAACCTCAATCAATGGTGATTCAAATACACAAAATGAACAAAATGTAAATCATCACAAAATCAACCAAAGAAGCAATAAATGGAAATCATAGTATCATCTAGCATAGGATGAACATTTTTAGCATCATGGGGGAAAAGTAACTTACCCGGATTTTCTCAAAGGTGACGGAACTCGAAATTTCTTGGCTTCCTACGATCCTATCGACGATCTAAAAAAGTTTCATGTTTTAAGAAATGAGAAATAATGAGAGGAAGAGGAAGGAAATGAAGAGAGAAGGAAGAGAGAAAAACTCACCTTTTGCTATGGAAGAGAGAGAGAGAAATGAGCTGGGAGATGGAGTGTAGAAGTGAGGGAGGTGAGGAGAAGAGAGGAGTAGGGAGAATTATTTCAAAAAAAACTTACACTTAGACCCCTTCCCCATCTACTAACACAAATACTTACACTCCCTACTAACAAATAAGACCCAACAATACTACACTAACCCAAATAACTCAAATAAAATGCTAGGCACAATTATTATGAAACATAAAATGCACACATAAATATTTAAATAAATAATAATTTAAATAAATAAATAAGCAATTAAATAAAATAATAATTATTTTATTACTAATAAAATAGAGCCTAGTTTTCGGGTCGTGACACGGCACCAGTAGTATAAAACCTAGCGGAGGTCGTAGGAGCAGCCTGTGATCTCCTCGGATCAGCAAACATGAAGCCTTGCATCAAGTTGTTCTCCCTGAAGAGGCCATAATCCTGATCCAAGTGAATGTAAGGGACGGCATCAACCCTACCATGTATGCCGCGCGATCAGCCTCTGAAAGTGACCTCCAATTACGAGGGCAGAAAGGAGGAACGTCTGGACTGCAGGACGAGGGGGTGTAAAAGTCTGTCGCCTGGGTACCATGCTGCCAGAACACTCTGTCTCCCAAATACAGAGCCATGCACTCACCCGAACTCATCAAAAGCCGAGAACGGGTAGGAATAAGAGTATGCTCAAACCAGTGCTGAACTGATCTCCACGGATACAAAGAGAAGGCAACAGACTCAGGCCTCAAGGTGTCCAAGTGCCGTCGGGCCGAAGTAAGACTAATGGGGTTTGTGCCAGTCTTCACATTCCTCTCCTTGTACGCCCACCGTGCGCAGTCCGGATACTGGGGCTGGCCTTCCTTGGCAATCTGGAAATCCCTCAGATTCAGGATAGCAAAAGCCCAAAGCTATAGACAAGAGGCAAAAACAAAGTTAATGACAGTCAACGAAAAAGGCAATTATGACCAAGGCAAGGAGAATTGTAGACACCCCGCCTTGGACCGCTCACCCCGATTGCACATTTGATCTTGTGTTTCTCCCTATTTTAAGTGTTTCTCGTTAGTTTCTGTCACTTCCGTTAAGTTCCTGACTGACTTCGTTAAGTCCAGGGACTAAACTGAATGACAGGGCTGACTTTCTAGTCCATTCTGTCAAAATTGCCTTTTCTGAGTGCGCGCCTCCGACAGGAGGAGCCAGGCGCGCGCGCCTCCCGCCCCCAAAGCAGGAAGCGCGCGCCTCTGGGCGTCAGTTACAGATTTCTGGACAGGATTCCCTCCCTTGCTCAATTTACAGGATTTTGCCCGGGAAGGATTTCTTGGTGACTGAGTTTTGGCACCAAAAGCACCCCTCTTTCACCTATAAAAACCTCTCTTTACCTCCATTTTCAAGGACCGAAAATTGAACTTACAAAAACTATACCAAAATCACTTTCTAAAGGTTCTTCAAGGATTTCATCAAGCAATATTTGAAGGTCTTCAAATTGTAGGTAAAAGTCCATCTTTTCCTTTCTTTTCTACTTCATCTCCTCTCTCTCTTTTACTCTAATCAAATGTGCAATCACCCAAATCATTTTGGGACATGACTCTAATGATCACCTCATCTCATTGAGGTTGGTTAAGGAGTTATCTCCTACATTCCAAACTCTATTTTAAAACCCCCTTTTATGACTTAAAGAAGAAGAAGAAGAACGTTATCATTCATGTAGATTTTGATCAAGCAAGACCAACTTTAGTTGGGCGAGATGGGTGTTTCGGTACTTCCCATCTCGTAATCTAACCCCCGAACCTCAAAACAAAGAATCTCTGTTTTCGTAATCAAACTTAGGCTATAATCAATAGGTTTTCTTATGTTCCTCAAAACATAGGTGGCGACTCTGAACACTCTAAAAACAAGTTAGACATCCTAGGATCACTCATGCGCTCGAGCCTAAAGCCGTGGCTCCCCGGGGTATCTACAGTGGCGACTCTGCTGGGGAGATTTGAGGTTAAACTTGCATTCTGATCAAAATCTACATCTTTTTCTGGGCATTCTGATTCCTGATGGGGGAGGCGCGCGCGTCTGGCCTCTTAAGCCTAAGGCGCGCGCATCCCGCATCAAGAACCAGAATCGCCCACTTCTTCATGTTCTTCATCTTCTTCTTCTGCTATTCTGCACTAATCACTTCTGCAGGGGTTACAATATAACATAGGACCAGGGCAATCCCCTGAGTCCAAAGTCTGACATTCTGACAGGTGTGCCCAGAAGCGCGCGCCTCCCATAAGCATTGCGCCATGCGCGCGCGTCCCACATCAGCACTCAGAGGCGCACGCTTCTGGGTTGATTCCCAGAACAGAGACAGGTTTCAGTGACTGAGCAGAACAGTGGGGTGTGGGCACAGTTGCCTGCATCAGAACAGAATGGAACCCTCGGACTGTTTTAATTTTGTGTTTTATTTACCGGTCACACGGGTGATTCGGGAGTTGTAATTTTATGTGCTTATGTGTTTTGTGTGTTTTCTTTCTTTTCAAAAAAAAAAAAAATAAAAAAAAATTGTCACTTGTTAGACCTCACACTACATGCACATATTCCTATGAACTGCTCACTATCGAGTCGCACAAGTCCAACCCCAAACCCGTCGAGGCCCGTCCTAGAAAGTTTCAAGCTCCACCAGACCTTGGCTCTTTCGAAGCGGTAAACCTCAGCCCGTGGCGTAGTTCAAGACTACATGCGGGGGTGACCTTTGAGCCTCATATTCAAGCCGAGCACAAACCACACAATTCTAGTTAGGGTCTAACACTCCGTGACTCAAGTCGGTTTCCATGTACCGAGATTTCCCTAAACTAATGTCTTCAAATCATACATGCCAACTTGTTGAAACGGACGCAATAAAAATCCGTCCCCAAAAGTGGTTATTTTGGACGAAAATAAAAATCCGTCCCCGCATGTATGCTTTACTACATTAATTTAGTTTAATCCCGATACATGTAGGATTCACAAGCGCGATGGAATCCGATGAGTATATGGGACCGCGAGATGGTCTATATACTAGTGTGACGATTCCATTATTTTCTTAGAAACCCCAAAAGGGATCCATTCCCTCCGACTTATAAAAAAAAAATAAAAAAAAAAAGAGTCTTTTCTTATGTGGTTCGAGTCGTGTGCCCAACTGTGTGTTCTAAGCCTCTTCATGGACCGCAAGTGTTACTCAAGACTGACAAGGGCCTCTTCTGCAATATAGGTTCAATTGGTACTTACAAAGTCTACCGGGATTCGGCAAATCGGTTAGTCCGTGAAGAGATCACTCCAACAGCTCCTACATCAACCATGACCGGCAGCAGCAACACCATGTCTCTCGAACAGCTCTCAACCATGGTCCAACTCCTCCAAGAGCAAGTCTCCACCCTTAATAAGGAGGCACAAAGCAAAGACGACATTTGGCAATCCCACCTCGACAGCCAAAGGGAGGCCCACGAGGCCGAGATGGAGCTAATGAAAAGAAAAGCTCACTAACCTTGCCAAGGGGAAGAACAAGAATAATGATGGTGAATCCGAGTGGACCGAGGGTTTGTTCAAAAGTCCTTATGTCAACACCCGTACCAAGAAAATGGGGGAGCCGAGTTCCGAGAACAATGAGCCCAAAATGGTGGATTCTATCATGGCCTACATCGACCAAAAATTCAATGGGCTCAACATGGGGAAAGGCTCCGACACAAGCCTTTATCAATCATCCATCCTCATGAGTACTATGGCCGCTCTTCCTGATACATTCAAGATCCCCGACATAAGCAAATTCAAGGGCAACTCTTGTCCTATGGCTCACATTGAGACTTATATTTGGGCAATGGTTCCGAAGAAGGTCTCCCCCAAGGTATGGCTCAATGCTTTCCTCTCACTCTCGAGGGGGCGGCAAAAGATTGGTATGCTACTCTCCCGCTCACTGTCCGTCTTGATTGGGACTCCGCCATGCTTGCCTTCAAGAACCAATACCAAGGCAACACCACTCACCGGCCCACAAGGAAAGAGCTAGAGAACACTACTCAACGAGACAATGAGTCCTTCATCGACTTCACAAGGAGATGGAATGATAAACTCTCTGAAATTGTTGAGAGGCCGAACACAAAAGAGCAAATGGACATCTTTCTCAAGTGTCTCAAGATTGATCTCCGCACCCACCTAAGTGGGGCTTGCTACTCCGACTTCTCCCAAATGTATGAGGCGGGGGTACGCATGGATGACTTGCTCAAGGAGATTAAGAAGACCACTCCTACTTACCGCTACAAGGCCGCTTCCAACTCCACAAAAGAGGCCTCGGTCAACGCCGTCACTATTGACAAGGGGAATTACAAAAAGGTTCCTCCACCCCAAGGGAAGAAGTCTCGAAATGACCGTGTCTACACGCCTCTCCAAGGCATGACTCAAACCGAAGTGTTCGAAGTCCTCAAGGCAAAGGGTCAAGTCACACCCGTGCAAGGGTACCAACCCAAGACGGTCCACCCCAATCATGCTCACCACAAATATTGTGGCTACCACCAATATAGTGGCCACACCACCGAGGATTGCTTCGTTCTCCGCAATGTCATTCAAGATCTCATAGATAAGAAAGAATTTGTAGTGACTAATGACGAACATGTCAATGTAATAGAGATAGGAGAACTCGAGGGGACCACCCATTCAATCCCAATTGTGAATGGGGGCCCCAATGTTATGAATAAACTTGACAATTCTTGTTATGTAGTGACTTACGATGAGGTAATGAGGGAAGTACTAGAGAATAGGAAAAAGAAGCAAGATGGGAACGTCAACATGCTAACTCGATCCGGTCGAGTCATAGCAAGCAACCCTTCCACTTCCGCACCGAGCTCCTCTTCTCAAAGGCCGCAAGCTCGCAACACTCCCGAAGATCCTCTACTTGTCCAACTCAAGAAAACTCAAGCCAACATCTCTATTTGGGACCTCATTGCATCCTCAAAGAAACACCGAGATCTTGTCATCCGCAATCTCGATGATACATCAGTTTCTCCCGATACTACTCCCGAGGACCTCACGGCAATGATTGGTCACATTCATTTTGGCAACGTCATCACCTTTGCCGATATGGACCTTCCACCATTTGGTTCCGACCACAACGAAGCTATTTACCTCAAGGTACGAGCAAGGGGGAGGCCCGTCTCAAGAGTCTTAGTGGACGGTGGTTCCGCACTCAATCTCATGCCTGGTAGAATCATGGGCATACTGGGGCTTAAGGATTCCGATTTGAAGCCTTCTACTCAAGTAATCCGAGGTTATGACAGCACCGCCCGTACAGTCATGGGTATGATCGAAATAGACATTGAGTTTGGGAGCATGGTCATGTCCATTCCATTCCAAGTGCTTGATATCCCGGCCTCGTTCAACTTACTTTTGGGTCGACCATGGATTCACAGTGCTAATGCCGTACCGTCAACTCTCCACCAATGTGTCAAGATCCGAAATGGTGATGAAATAGTGACCGTCATGGCTGAAAACGTCACTATCAGAAAAGGTGAGCCCGTCCACCAAGTTCAGCATGGTTTACCAGACTCCACTCTCTCCGGCGTCTCAATCAACGCCATTGACAAAGAAGGGGGAAACGGATCATGGACCCCCAGCAACCACAAAGTCCTCCGCATGATGAGAAATATGGACTACTTCCCTGGTTTAGGCCTAGGGAAATATCAACAAGGAATCCTACATCCCGTGCAAGTCCCATTCGTCAAAAACACCTTCGGTTTGGGGTACGAGCCTTCCAAGGAAGACTTGAAACAAGAGCAAGCAATCAGACCAAAAAGGCCCGAGCTCGTAAAGAAGGCCGTCGTTATGAGGTCCCTAATCTAAGGCCTTACCGCAAGACGTTAATGGCTATTTTGTCCGCCAAGGGGAAGACGTTCCATACATGATCTTTCCCGAGCCATGGGTTAACAATAAGGGTGTCAAAAAGCCCGTCTCAAATCTTCTCTGATTGTGAGATCCAGAAATCCGAAAGGGAACCAACTCCCATGTCGCCCCGTAAATGGTGGGGAAGGAAGATGACTATAGAATCCGAGACAGAAATCACCGTGGGGGAAGAACTACAGATTTAGCCTCCATGTTCGAAGAGCTTGCCATGATGAATGAATGCCAAGTCAACGCCATCCATGACACCGTCATCATGACACCGTCATCATGTCGCACAGCAACAAAGGAAGAGCGGCTCACACTTACTTTCGAGTCCGAGAATGTCTCTAATACCCTCACCCAAGAGGATTTGGAGGCCATAGCCGAGCGTGTGTTTCCTTTCTTTGCTAATGAAAAATTTGATATTTCTGAGTACCCTGAGATTGCAAACATCATAAATGATGAATTAACTAATAATGAACTTAACGAACAAGTTAATAATGATTCAAATTATGATGAAATAGACCACGAAAACACAACATACTTAAATGAACTTGCTCAACAAGTCCGTAGTCGTGGCGAGAATGGTCCAGGCTGACGAAGAATTGCATGTTGTTAATCTGGGTACCGAAGAAGAGCCAAAAGAAACTAAGATTGGAAGCTTCTTCAAAGGGGACGACAGAAACAGATTGACTGCACTACTACGGGAGTTCGTGGATGTGTTCGCATGGTCATACAAAGACATGCCGGGTTTGGACAGAAAGGTAGCGGAGCACAGGATTCCGATCAGAGAAGATGCCAAGCCAGTAAAGCAGAAGCTCAGAAAGATCAAGCCAGAATGGTCTCTGCAAGTCAAGAAGAGATTGAGAAGCTCCTCAGTGTGGGTTCATCAAGGTTATCGAGTATCCGACATGGTTAGCCAACATCGTGACAGTCATAAAGGCAAACGGCAAGGTTCGAGTTTGCGTGGACTTCCGGGATTTGAACAAAGCTTCCCCAAAGGATGATTTTCCACTCCCTAATATCGACATGCTGGTCGACTCCACTGCTGCCTATGAGGTTCGCTCATTCATGGATGGGTTCGCTGGGTACAATCAGATTCTCATGGCCGAAGAAGATCAACACAAGACAGCCTTCACAACACCGTGGGGTACCTTTTGCTACACAGTCATGCCATTTGGGTTAAGAAACGCTGGGGCTTCCTACCAAAGAGCCGTGACAGACTTGTTCCACGATATGATTCACAAAGAAATCGAGGTCTATGTGGACGACATGATCATTCACTCCAAAGGGACCGATGGTCAACATTTAATCGACCTCCGCAAGTTCTTCGAAAGGCTTCGTCAACACAAGATGAGGCTCAACCCTGCAAAGTGCACGTTCGGGGTTATCCGAGGGAAAGTCCTTGGTTATATGGTCACTGAAAGGGGAATTGAAGTAGACCCCTCCAAAATCAAGGCAATCATTGACATGCCTCCTCCAAGACACAGAAAGAGATCAAAGGTTTCATGGGCAGACTGCAGTACATCAGTCGGTTTGTGCACCAACTCACTTCCATGTGCGAGCCAATCTTCAAGCTACTCAAGAAGAATGTGGCTCTAGAATGGACCGACGCGTGCCAAGAGCCTTCGACCAAGTGAAGCATTACTTGACATGCCCTCCTGTGCTAGTTCCGCCGCACAAGGAGAAGCTCTTTTGCTCTATCTCACTGTCAATGATGAGGCCCTAGGGGCTATGTTAGCACAAGAGAACGAGAGTCCACAAAGGAGAATGCCATCTATTTTGTCAGTCGCCGATTCCAAGGAGGCGAAAAGAACTACTCTGTCCTAGAGAAGTCATGTGCAGCATTGGTTTGGGTCACTCAAAAGCTCAAGCACTACATGGAAACTTTTCCGATCAAGCTAGTAGCAAAGGTGGACCCGCTCCGCTACATCTTCGAAAAGCCTTTCATGTCAACAAGAATAGCCAAATGGTACTTCATGCTCGCCGGCTACGATATCACTTACGTCACACTAAAATCCGTCAGGGGGAAAGTGTTCAGTGACCAGCTTGCCGTATTCCCGTGTGATGAAGTGAAGGGGGAAGACGTACAGTTCCCCGACGAGCATTTAATTTGTACTGCAACCGAGGAAAATAAGTGGCAACTTTTTTTCGATGGCGCCGCCAATAAACACGGTTTTGGTATAGGAGTATTGCTTATCGATCCAAAAGACATCTACACTCCCATTGCCATCCGCCTGGAATTCGAAGCTACCAACAACATAGCCGAGTACGAAGCATGTATAGCGGGGCTCGAAGCAGCTCTCGACAGAAACATCACAGAACTAAAAAGTATTCGGTGACTCTTTGCTCCTTATCAATCAGCAATCGGGAAAGTGGCGAACCCAAGACCCGACTCTCCAACAGTATGGTCAGCACCTTGCAGAACTGGTTGAACAATTCCAAGAGATCACTTTCAACTACCTGCCAAGGGATAAGAATCGCTTCGCCGATGCACTGGCCACTATAGCTTCATTAGTCGAAATGCCCAAAGGGAAAATGGTGAAGCCCTTCAAAATTGCTCGAAGGAACAGTCCGGCATATTGCATGAGTATCGAGATCAACGAGATGCAAACAAACTCTCCGTGGTATTCGGATATCATGAACTTCCTCAAAGATGGCACTTATCCCGAGAATATCAATAAGAAGTCTCAAGCAGCTCTGCAAAGATTAGCCTCTCGGTACGTACTGATTGGGGACCGAGTCTATAAAAGGCACCACGACGGGATCAATCTCTTATGCGCCAATGAGGCCGAAGCTCAAGAGATAATGTGTGAAGTGCATGAAGGAGAATGTGGACCCCACATGAATGGGTTTATGCTAGTCAAGAAGATACTTCGCATTGGTTACTATTGGAGCACTATGGAACGAGACTGTATCGAGAAAGTCAAAAGGTGTGCCAAGTGCCAATTCCACGCTAATCTGCAACATGCTCCACCCTCACAACTTTACAACATGGTCACACCTTGGCCTTTCTCTTGTTGGGGGATAGACATCATCGGTAAAGTTCATCCTGCCGGGAGCAACGGGCAGTCATTCGTCCTAGTGGCAGTCGACTACTTCACAAAGTGGGTCGAAGCACAAGCCTATCGGACCCTCAACGCCAAGAAAGTTGCCGAATTTGTAAAGATTAATATCATGTGCCGATACGGCGTGCCTCATGAAATCATTTCCGACAACGGCTCTCACTTTGAGAAGGAAATGGATGCACTTTTGGTAGAATACAAGATCACCAAGCACAAGTCATCTCCTTACCGTCCCCAAGCAAATGGCGCGGTTGAAGCAGCAAATAAAACCATCAGACCATCGTCAAGAAAATGGCCTCAACAGGAAGGGATTGGCCCGAGAAGCTACCATTAGCATTGTGGGGCTACCGCACATCAATACGGTCCGCAACAGGAGAAACTCCTTATGCATTAGTCTATGGTTCTGAAGCCGTACTCCCTATCGAACTTGAAGTCCCATCTCTACGGGTCCTCCTCGAGAATCAAGTCAACGAGGTCAACTGGATGCAAAGTCGATACGAACAGCTAGCCTTACTCGACGAGAAAAGGTTAAGAGCACTCGAACGCACAAGGGCATATCAGCAAAGGATGGCAAGAGCTTTCAACAAAAAAGTGAAGCCTCGAAACATCAATGTGGGAGATTTGGTCTTAAGACAACATCCTTCTAATGCCATGAATCCCCTGGGGAAATGGGGACCCCGATGGATCGGTCCGTACGTGGTCAAAAAGATACTAAGAGGTGGTGTAGTCCGGCTCGTGGATTTAGATGGTGACCAGCTGCCAAAGGAGGTCAACCTCGACAAGCTCAAGAGGTTCTACGCTTAATAAACAAAGACCATAAAAAAAAAAAAAAAAAAAAAAAAATCGCTCGCTAGGTTGAAAACCCGCAAGGGCGACCTAGGCAAAAATTAGAGCACGTGCAAAAAAGAAGCGCTAGATTGAAAACCCGAAAGGGCGGTCTAGGCAAAAAACAGGGTGCACACAAAAAAAAAAAAAAAAAAAAATGGTCTTTGTTTGTTTGAACTACGAAGACCTGAGCCTCCCAACTGGAGGAACGTAGGCAACCTTCGGGTGCGGTCTAAAACATATCCAAAATACCCAATTCACTTCAAATAACAAAATGCAATTTTTATTCATTCAATGAATTATTCAAGCCATTACAACGGATTTATTGAGCAACAAAATACATCAAAATACTAAATCCTAAAACAAAGTGGTCTAATTGCAATCTCTTGGGGTACAAAGAAAAATCTAATCTTTCTTAGGTTTGGGAACCCATTGCTTCTTGTTATGTCCTTTAGTCTTCTTGGATGGGGACGGAACATTCTTGGGACCGCCAAGACGGGAGAAAACGCTAGGACGGGACGGAGCTTCATCAACGGCTTTCCCTTTGCCCTTATCAAGCAGAGCCTTAGCGGGGACAACCATGGGACGCTTCCACACATAGGAGGAATTTCCTTTACCTTTCTTCTTCTTGGGAAAATGACGGGGTCTATAGTCCCGCACATGAACCACCGGTCTTACGGGGTCAACAACATCGTCATTGGGCCTTCCCAAACGATCAAAAACGCTCGGACGCTTCTCCACCATCGGGACGGACCCAACAGCTGGAACGGCATTCACCACTAGAACGGACTTCTCACCCTCGGGGACGGAAACCTTAACTTCAAAGGAGAAAGTCATTGGGGCCATTATGACAAGAATTTTGTGGTTTAAGAGGAGAAAGTGTTTGCAAAAGAATGCTGTGTGACCATTCTGGTCGAAAATGGTTCAAAATTTATAGCTGTTGGAACATTCTGATCAGAAAAAGAAAGGGGCCGTAATTCAGCAGGCCAGAAGAGCGCGCCTCCCACAAGCAAGGCCCGACGCGCGCGCCTTTGACAGCAGTTCAGACAGAAACAACCCTTGTCAGTTCAGAACAGAACCCAAGCACTTCAACATATCCAACCTGCAGCAAAATCAGATCCCAGCAACAAAAAGGAGTTCAAGCATCGACAACAAGCATCCTTTGGGCACACATTTGTTTGTAAAGGGTCGACATCTAAGATCGAGTCGTTAATAGAACATAAAAATGAGTAGTAAAATAAATAGGATTGTAAATACATGTTAAATGTTATTACAGGCAAAAGTAAAAGTGTTTCAATCCCTCATCTTCTCAGCCACAACAGCTCGGGCACGTCATCACCAACACTGTGCTCACCCCCTGCTACCGCTCTCGGTCTCCTGATCGTCATCATCATCCTCATCATCATCATCGTCATCATCATCCTCAGACTCAGATGTCTCAATCACAACATCAGGACGGGTCCTCTTGGCAGCTCTCCCTGATGAACTGGCGCCGCCCCGGCTCTGGCTACCCTCTCGGCTCAGGCTCCTACTATGGCTACCTCCGTGGCTCAGACTCCTGCTCAGCGACTGCCTCGCTGAAGAGACAGCCTCATCAATGTCCAGTGCAGCATCCCTGCAGCCTCGTCCTATGCCCCGAGCACCTCGGGCAGCTCCTCTCGCAGCACCAGAGACAGCACCGGCAGCATCTCTAGTCATGGCAGCAATATCCCTGCACAGCTCCAGCACCCTCTCCTCCAGCTGGCGGAGCCTCCGCCTCATTCCTTTGTTCTGCCTACCCAAGTGCCTATAAGCAGCTACGGGCACCTGTTGCAACAAAGAACAGGGAAAGGAAATTACATCAATACAAAGGATAGAAAAACAAGACTGGAACTGAGAAAATGCAAAGATGGTCAGAAAAACATACCACAGCAGCCTGAGCGGGGGGGCTCTCTCTCCGGTGACATATCCTCGGGAACAATCTCCCTCTGCTCCTCAAAGACCCTGAAGTTGGAATAAGTGTAATAAGGAGGAGGCAAAGGAGGATCAAAACAATACCCGGCAACGGTAGTATAAAACCGAGCGGAGGTCGAAGGAGCAGCCTGTGATCTCCTCGATCAGCGAACATAAAGCCCTGCATCAAGTTGTTCTCCCTGAAGAGGCCATAATCCTGATCCAAGTGAATATAAGGGACGGCATCAACTCCTACCATATACGTCGCACGATCAGCCTCTGAAAGTGACCTCCAGTTACGAGGGCAGAAAGGAGGAACGTCTGGAACTGCAGGACGGGGGGGTGTAAAAGTTTGTCGCCTGGGTACCATGCTGCCAAAATACCCTATCTCCCAAGTACAGAGCCATGCACTCACCCGAACTCACCAAAAGCCGAGAACGGGTAGGAATAAGAGTATGCTCAAACTAGTGCTGAACTGATCTCCACGGATACAAAGAAAAGGCAACAGACTCAGGCCTCAAGGTGTCCAAGTGCCGTCGGGCCGAAGTAAGACTAATGGGGTTCGTGCCAGTCTTCACATTCCTCTCCTTATACGCCCACCGTGCACAGTCCGGATACTGGGGCTGGCCTTCCTTGGCAATCTTGAAATCCCTCAGATTCAGGATAGCAAAAGCCCAAAGCTGTAGACAAGAGGCAGAAACAAAGCCTAATGACAGTCAATGGGAAAGGCAGTTATGACCAAGGCAAGGGGAATATAAAAGGGACAGTAAATGGTATACCTCCCACAGCAAGCTGAAGCCCGTAACAGAGCTGGTGGTCGAGCGGCTGGTCAAATCCATGCCATGGTAACAAGCAGCCAAGCCCGCTGCGCCTCAGTTATACTGGCCGATCTGGTCCAAGTCCACTAACAAGTCAAGCAGAGCCAAAGAGGCCGAAGATCCCCCGTTGGCAAACAGAGTATGGGATAACAAGTACCAAATGAAGCAACGGGCCACGGCATCAACCCGATCAGCAGTAACACCTCGAGCCTCTGCCATCAAGATGCTGAAATAAGCCCGGATTCGCCCCCATGTCACTCGAGAATTCTTAACCTCGAACCGTCAGTCAACCAAGGCCAGTAACTCGTCCGGAGTCCGAACAGCCCCTCTCAAACCAAAAGGGACAGGCACCCCCATGAACGGCAAGCCCGTCAAAGCTGTGAAATCAGTAGGCGTCATAGTCACCTCGCACATGGGTAAGTGGAAGGTATGGGTGGTGTCCCACCACCTTTGCCTCAATGCCTGGACCACATCAGGGTCGTTCTTCAAAGCTGGGAGGCTAGTGACAAAAAGACCAAAATGAGTCCCTGTGACTCGAGCCCGAACATTCTCAGGCAACCTCTTCCATATAGAGATGGGCCCATGAGCCCCACCGCGAATCTCTGTCAAACGGGTCCACTCCTGAAAGGAAAAAAGGAACAGCAAAAATTTCATCAGCATGACTGCTAGAAAACGGATGAACTCAACACAGAGATTTCAATGGCAGAACAATGTACAAGCAAGTGTGTGAACATGAAAATGGACATCCCAACATGTTTCTTACAACAAATCAGCAACAATGAACAACATGCAAAGAATGATCGATAAAGCTGCTGCAGCAATATTTCGGGTAAAGAAAACGGAACTTCATGAAGCCCGAAATCGGCAAGAAAGGTGAGGCATTCTTACCAAACCCGAAGTCACGAAGTGAGAAATATGGGTATGAGGCCGGAAAGTAAGCAAGCTCGGGTCCATAGCTTCAACCCCAATTTTGGGCTCCTCACCCTGTGGCATCTCAAACGGAGGTGATTGCTGACGATCCGACATCGTTTCTTTGACAGAATTGATCCTAGAGCAGTAAGAAAGTGTTTTGGGGTGATTTCTCTACGAAAATTGGGCTTGGAATTTGGAGGGCTCTTCAAATTTTTGAAAACTGGCCGAAAACAGCGAACAGCCTGTTTAAATATGCTGAACTTATGCGCCAGGTGCGCGCCTCCCGACATACTCATCCGAGGCGCGTGCGTCCCACAACGAGGCCCGGATGCGCGCTCTTCCCATCATCAGGCAGGTTCAGAAGCAGTCTCCCATGCAAGAAACCATGCACCGTATCGAGGTCCTCCCACGGATTCCGAACTCCCTAAGTTCTGTCACGGGTGACATACCCCCCTCAAGGGTCAATCTCAACATTTCATCCCCAGCAGGAACATTTTTCTGGTCGCGGTCAACTGTGTCCGCACCCCACAATTCAAAAGTCAAGTGTGACTCCAATTGGCCCGAGACTTCGAAGCAATGCCTCATCAACGGATTTCACTAACGGATTCGTCTTCAAAGGTTCACTAACGGCCTCTTCAAAGGTTCACTAACGGCCTCATCAACGGATTTCACTAACGGATTCGTCCTCAAAGGTTCACTAACGGCCTCTTCAAAGGTTCACTAACGGCCTCATCAACGGATTTCACTAACGGATTCATCCTCAAAGGTTCACTAACGGCCTCATCAACGGATTTCACTAACGGATTCGTCCTCAAAGGTTCACTAACAGCCTCTTCAAAGGTTCACTAACGGCCTCATCAACGGATTTCACTAACGGATTCATCCTCAAAGGTTCACTAACGGCCTCATCAACGGATTTCACTAACGGATTCGTCCTCAAAGGTTCACTAACGGCCTCTTCAAAGGTTCACTAACGGCCTCATCAACGGATTTCACTAACGGATTCGTCTCCAAAGGTTCACTAACGGCCGCTTCAAAGGTTCACTAACGGCCTCCTCAAAGGTTCACTAACGGCCTCACTCAAAGGTTCGCTAACGGCCTCATCAACGGATTTCACTAACGGATTCGTCCTCAAAGGTTCACTAACGGCCTCATTCAAAGGTTCACTAACGGCCTCATCAACGGATTTCACTAACGGATTCATCTCCAAAGGTTCACTAACGGCCTCTTCAAAGGTTCACTAACGGCCTCATCAACGGATTTCACTAACGGATTCGTCCTCAAGGGTTCACTAACGGCCTCTCCAAGGGTTCACTAACGGCCTCCTCAAAGGTTCACTAACAGCCTCATTCAACATATTCAGTCGGCAGGTTCACCTAACGAATCACGCCACCCCCTCTATCAACAAAAGCCGCTCACACAGGGAGCGCACCACTATCTCTCGCAATTTCAAATTCCTACTTTCATCGAGTCTTTGCTTTTTCTTGGTGATGTCCTCGGCGGGTGTTTTTTAACTTTCGTCGACGCGTTTTTGCTTTGCAATCCACGTCGCCGAGGGGCTCTGTAGACACCCCGCCTTGGACCGCTCACCCCGATTGCACATTTGATCTTGTGTTTCTCCCCGTTTTAAGTGTTTCTCGTTAGTTTTTGTCACTTCTGTTAAGTTCCTGACTGACTTCGTTAAGTCCAGGGACTAAACTGAATGACAGGGCTGACTTTCTAGTCCATTCTGTCAAAATTTCCTTCTCTGAGTCGCGCGCCTCCGACAGGAGGAGCCAGGCGCGCGCGCCTCCCGCCCCCAAAGCAGGAAGCGCGCGCCTCTGGGCGTCAGTTACAGATTTCTGGCCAGGATTCCCTCCCTTGCTCAATTTATAGGATTTTGCCCGGGAAGGATTTCTTGGTGACTGAGTTTTGGCACCAAAAACACCCCTCTTTCACCTATAAAAACCTCTCTTTACCTCCATTTTCAAGGACCGAAAATTGAACTTACAAAAACTATACCAAAACCACTTTCTAAAGGTTCTCCAAGGATCTCATCAAGCAATATTTGAAGTTCTTCAAATTGTAGGTAAAAGTCCATCTTTTCCTTTCTTTTCTACTTCATCTCCTCTCTCTCTTTTTACTCTAATCAAATGTGCAATCACCCAAATCATTTTGGGACATGACTCTAATGATCACCTCATTTCATTGAGGTTGGTTAAGGAGTTATCTCCTACATTCCAAATCCTATTTTAAACCCCCCTTTTTATGACATAAAGAAGAAGAAGAAGAACGTTATTATTCATGTAGATTTTGATCAAGCAAGACCAACCTTAGTTGGGCGAGATGGGTGTTTCGGTACTTCCGATCTCGTAATCTAACCCCCGAACCTCAAAACAAAGAATCTATGTTTTCGTAATCAAACTTAGGCTATAATCAATAGGTTTTTCTTATGTTCCTCAAAACATAGGTGGCGACTCTAAACAATCTAAAACAAGTTAGACATCCTAGGATAATTCACTAACGGATTCGTCCTCAAAGGTTCACTAACGGCCTCATTCAAAGGTTCACTAACGGCCTCATCAACGGATTTCACTAACGGATTCGTCTTCAAAGGTCCACTAACGGCCTCATTCAAAGGTTCACTAACGGCCTCTTCAAAGGTTCACTAACGGCCTCTTCAAAGGTTCACTAACGGCCTCATCAACGGATTTCACTAACGGATTCGTCTTCAAAGGTTCACTAACGGCCTCATCAACGGATTCGTCTTCAAAGGTTCACTAACGGCCTCATCAACGGATTTCACTAACGGATTCGTCCTCAAAGGTTCACTAACGGCCTCTTCAAAGGTTCACTAACGGCCTCTTCAAAGGTTCACTAACGGCCTCATTAGCGGATTTCACTAACGGATTCGTCTTCAAAGGTTCACTAACGGCCTCATCAACGGATTTCACTAACGGATTCGTCTTCAAAGGTTCACTAACGGCCTCGTCAACGGATTTCACTAACGGATTCGTCCTCAAAGGTTCACTAACGGCCTCATCAACGGATTTCACTAACGGATTCGTCCTCAAGGGTTCACTAACGGCCTCTCCAAGGGTTCACTAACGGCCTCCTCAAAGGTTCACTAACGGCCTCATTCAACATATTCAGCCGGCAGGTTCACCTAACGAATCACGCCACCCCCTCTATCAACAAAAGCCGCTCACACAGGGAGCGCACCACTATCTCTCGCAATTTCAAATTTCTGCTTTCATCGAGTCTTTGCTTTTTCTTGGTGATGTCCTCGGCGGGTGTTTTTTAACTTTCGTCGACGCGTTTTGCTTTGCAATCCACGTCGCCGAGGGGCTCTGTAGACACCCTGCCTTGGACCGCTCACCCCGATTGCACATTTGATCTTGTGTTTTTCCCTATTTTAAGTGTTTCTCGTTAGTTTCTGTCACTTCCGTTAAGTTCCTGACTGGCTTCGTTAAGTCCAGGGACTAAAATGAATGACAGGGCTGACTTTCTAGTCCATTCTGTCAAAATTGCCTTCTCTGAGTCGCGCGCCTCCGACAGGAGGAGCCAGGCGCGCGCGCCTCCCACCCCCAAAGCAGGAAGCGCGCGCCTCTGGGCGTCAGTTACAGATTTCTGGACAGGATTCCCTCCCTTGCTCAATTTACAGGATTTTGCCCGGGAAAGATTTCTTGGTGACTGAGTTTTGGCACCAAAAGCACCCCTCTTTCACCTATAAAAACCTCTCTTTACCTCCATTTTCAAGGACCAAAAATTGAACTTACAAAATGTCGCGCCCCCGAACCCCGCGGGCCCGAGATTGCGAGCTGGACGTCGACTTAAACAATAAACTTTAAAATAATGGAGATAAAAATTTCCTTTTATACCAAAAGAGGATAACACAAAGTTTTGGAAAACAATATGACAACAACAAAATAAAACTAGTATAAACTCCATAAGCTTATACGCCAAGGTTATAAAATATACCAATCCTAATGACGTCAATGTTTGGTACAAATATCCCAAAAAGGTTACGCATTTATATAATGTAAACCCACCAATATCAACCTGCCCCAAAAGCTCGAACCCACTCGACGTCCTGTCTCGTGATCAGCGAGTCTAATCCTTTCCACCTGGGGGGGTTAAGGAAAAACAAAGATAAAAAGAAAGGGGGTGAGATAAATCTCAATAAGTTACTAATGCAACTACATGACATGCTATGATGCAATAATCAATAATAAATCACATAACACATAGAAATTATCATATGTCAGATAACAGCGGAAATAAACACATAACAAAGGATATAGCCAAGGTTTTCCAACTGATAGAACCAAATAAAGGTCGCTGTGCAGCTTCAATAATCAACAAATCATCATCTTCATAATAGCATGAAAGCCGAAGAGAAATCCCCGGTACCGGATCCAATAACAAAGTAATGTGCCACAAAGGGCGGGAGCTATGCCACAAAGTCATGCTCCAAACGTCTCAACCAAGGCCGATCTGGAAGAGGAAAATAAGGGCAAAACAATGGTCGACACCATAATGGACTTGGCCGGTGCCATCACAATATCTCACATCGCCCGACACAACCACAAATACCAGCTGGGCTTTCAAATAAATGCTAAGTAATAAATACTAGCTTAATTAAACAACTTAGGGTTCCAAATTAGGGAACCATACAAAGTGATCACTAACAAGATGGAATGAACCAACAACACACCAGTAAGGTGTTCCAATAAACTCAACCATGATAACACAATTCCCATATCACGTTCAATCACAAAGGATCCAGTTAACTCAAGAACACAACCAAAACTACTCACTCATCTCTAAGAGCTCAAGGAGAGCTTTAAAACGATAATTTATACGCCTAAAACGGAGTCCGGATGAACAAGATATGGCCCTCGAAAGATTGGACAAAAAGGGAAATAAATTTCACAACAGGGGAGAGGGTGCGCGCGCCTCCTATGGGAGGGTGCGCGCGCCTCCTGTAGTCAGAAGGAAAATGCGCCAAAAGGTAAGTGAGGGTGAAAGAGTAGGGAGGTGAGGGAGAAGAGAGGGAGTAGATGATTATTTTGAAATCTTACACTTAGACCCCTCCCTTACTACTACCTTTTACTAATAAACTCCCCACTAACAAATAAGACTCAACTCTTCTACAATAGCACAAATGGCCCAAATAAAATGCTAGGCATAAATTAATATAACACATAAAATGCACACATAAATTATTAATTAAATAATAATTTAAATAAATAAATAAGGAAATAAATAAATAATAATTATTTATTACTAATAAAATAGAGCTTAGATTTCGGGTCGTGACATTCACTCCCCCTTAAAGAAAATTCGATCCGAATTTTAACGAGACTTACCCGAATTAAAAAGCCACGGATATCTACGCTCCATCTCCTCTCGAAGCTCCCAAGTCGATTCCTCGATATTATGATTCTTCCAAAGGACTCTAACCAACGCAATGCTTTTGTTCCTCAACTCTTGGACTTTGGCATCTAAAATCCGAACCGGTCGTTCCTCGTAAGTCATATCCGGCTCGGTATCCTCCGGTACCCTCGGTAACACGTGAGATGGATCATGAACATACTTCCGAAGCATAGAAACGTGAAAAACATTATGTAACCGGTCCAAAGATGGCGGTAACGCAAGACGATACGCTAGAAGTCCAACCTTTCCCAAAATCTCAAACGGGCCAATAAACCTCGGAGCCAATTTACCTTTCTTCCCAAACCTATGAATACCCACCTTCGGAGACACTTTCAAGAACACCAAATCACCGGTCTGAAAACTAAGATCTCGCCTTCGGTTATCTGCGTAGCTCTTATGTCGACTCTGGGCTGTTTTCAATCGATCCCGGATAACCCTGACTTTCTCAACCGAATCCCGAAGCAAATCAATACCCAAAACTTTCGCTTCACCGACCTCGTTCCAACAAATAGGTGATCTACACTTTCTTCCATACAAGGCCTCATACGGTGCCATCTCGATACTAGCCTGATAACTGTTGTTGTAAGAGAATTCCACTAACGGTAGGTGCGAATCCCAAGAATCAGAGAAGTCTATCGCACAAGCTCGCAACATATCCTCAAGAATCTGAATAGCCCTCTCGGATTGATCGTCGGTCTGAGGGTGAAAAGCTGTACTAAAACGCAAATCTCTACCCAAAGCTTCTTGAAATGCCTTCCAGAATCTAGAAGTAAACCTCGGGTCGCGATCTGACATAATGCTAACCGGAACCCCATGCAATCTAACGATCTCGTCGATGTAAAGGGTCGCAAGCTTCTCCATCGAATATCTGATGTCAATAGGCAAGAAATGGGCACTCTTGGTCAATCTATCCACTATTACCCAAACACTGTCATACTTCCTACGGGTACGAGGTAGTCCCGTAACGAAATCCATAGTCACATGCTCCCATTTCCACTCGGGAATCTCTAACGGCTGAAGTAGTCCCGCGGGTCTCTGATGCTCGGCTTTGACCTGCTGACAAGTTAAACATTTCGAAACATACTCGGCTATTTCCCTCTTCATGTTATTCCACCAAAAATGTTGTTTCAAATTTTGATACATCTTCGTACTACCCGGATGAATAGTATATCTCGATTTGTTACCCTCATCTAAAACTTGCCTCTTTATTCCACCAACATCGGGTACACACAAACGATCACGGAAAGTTAAAACTCTACTCGAGCTAACAGAAAAATCCTCGAAGTTCTTCTCTTTCAATTTACCCATTATCTTCACCAACTCGGGATCTTCTTTCTGAGCTTCCTTTATCCTCTGAATTAGGGTCGGAGACACCCTAATATTCGCAAAAATAGCCCCATGTCTCGATTCACGAGGAGACCAATCTCGAACATCCTCAAGCATTTTCCACTCACGGACCATCATCGAAGCCACATAAGATTTTCTACTAATCGCATCTGCTTCCACATTCGCCTTCCCCGGATGATAAGAAATCGTACAATCATAATCCTTCAATAATTCCATCCATCGGCGTTGCCTATTATTCAACTCTTTCTGGGAGAAAAGGTATTTCAAACTCTTGTGATCGGTAAAAATTTCAAACTTCGCCCCATAAAGGTAGTGCTTCCATTTGTGCAACGCAAAGACTATCGCCGCCAACTCCATATCATGAGTCGGGTAATTCTGTTCACTAGGGGTCAACTTCCTCGAAGCATAGGCAATTACTTTTTGTTCTGCATCAACACACAACCCAAACCCTCTTTCGAAGCATCACTGAAAATTACTAAATTGTCATTTCCGTTCGACAAGGTCAAGATCGGTGCGGTAGTCAACCTCTTCTTCAATTCCTCGAAGCTACTTTGGCATTTTTCACTCCACACAAACGGTACATCCTTCCGGGTCAACTGAGTCATCGGAGTAGCAATCCTCGAAAACCCCTCAATAAATCTTCGGTAATACCCGGCCAAACCCAGAAAGCTACGAATCTCGGTCACTGACTCGGGTCTCTTCCAATCCACTATAGCCTCTATCTTTAAAGGATCCACCGAAATCCCATCTTTCGAAATAACATGACCCAGAAAAGAAACTTTCTCGAGCCAAAATTCACATTTACTAAACTTCGCAAATAATTTCTCCCTCGCAAGAACGGATAAAACTGTCCTCAAGTGCTGCTCGTGCTCCTCTCGGGATTTAGAGTAGACGAGTATATCATCAATAAAGACCACCACGAACGAATCAAGATAAGGATGGAAAACCCGATTCATCAAATCCATAAACACGGCCGGCGCGTTAGTCAACCCAAACGGCATAACCAAGAATTCATAATGACCATACTGAGTGCGAAAGGCAGTCTTCTGAATATCCTCAGATCGAATCTTCAACTGATGGTACCCACTCCTCAAATCAAGTTTAGAAAACACAACTGAGCCTTGAAGCTAATCAAACAAATCATCAATGTGAGGTAGAGGATACTTGTTCTTCACTGTAACCTGATTCAACTTTCGGTAATCGATACACAATCTCAGAGAACCATCTTTCTTCCACACAAACAAAACCGGTGCTCCCCACTGGGAAACACTAGGGCGGATAAACCCTCGCTCAAGCAACTCTTGCAGCTGAACCTTTAACTCCTTCAACTCTGCGGGAGCCAACCTATACGGTGCTTTCGAAATCGGAGCCGTACCCGGCAAAAGATCTATACAAAATTCTATCTCACGATCTGGAGGCATGTCATATTCAGAAGAGAAAACAACGGGAAATTCTCTAACTACCCGAACACTCTCTAAACTAGGGGATTCTTTCCTAGTATCAAGAACACTAGCCAAATACCCCTCACAACCACGGTGCAATAATTTTCTCGCTTTCACATAAGAAATGATACAAAAATTTCTACCAAAAGGCATAGCCTCAAAAGTAAACTTAGGCACATCAGGGATGGAAAAATTAACGACCTTTCTACGACAGTCAACAGAAGCATGAAACTTGCTCAACCAATCCATACCCAAAATAACATCAAAGTCCTGAATAGGAAGGACTACCAAGTCCGCACACAAGACATGACCACATATAAGCACGTCACAAGCACGGAAGACTCTATCGGTCACCAAACATTCTCCTATAGGGGTCGACACCTCTAACACATAGGGAAAAGACTCAGATGCAGCATTTAGTAAAGAAGCAAATTGCACAAAAATGTATGAATGAGATGATCCTGGATCTACTAACGCTCGTGCGCTCACACTAGATATAGAAATAATACCTCCAATAACTGTGGGATCATCTGTGTCTTGTTGTTGATTCATTCTTCCAACAACGGTCCTCCGAATGACCTTCCCTTTGACAATACAAACAAAGTCTCCTGTTTTGGTTCCCTTGGTTCCCGGAAGTAGTACCCGGTTTCCTTGGGATCGGTTGCCCTCGGAACTGAGATTGTCCCCCAAAGTTACCTCGGTTATCAGAACGGGATTGTGGCTTGCTTTGCCCTCCCGGCTTGCTCGGGTTATCTACCTCGGTCTTCCTCTTATGTTCCCCAATATCTTGCTCTATAAGATAGGCACGGTCCACCGCATCCTGGAACGTCACAATCCTCTGGGCTATGAGCTGAGTACGGATAGAAGTCTTCAAACCCTGAATGAATCTCATAGCTTTCTGTTCTTCGGTCCTCACAAGATAGTCACAATACCGGGCTAATTCTGTGAACTTAGCCGAGTACTGAGCTATAGACAACGAACCTTGCTCCAAGTTGAGTAGCTCGATCTCCTTTCGGTTCTGGTCCACTACCGGGATGAAATGCTCTTTGAACTTCCGCACAAACAATTCCCAAGCATACACTGTATGAGTGTCATCCCAACTTGCTTTAACCGCTTTCCACCAATGCTCGGCGGTACCCACAAGCTTATAAGCCGCAAACCGGACTCTATCTTCGTCCGAACACCCAAATACGTCATAAATTTTCTCCATAGACTCGATCCACATCTCAGCCTTCTTTACATCTGGCTCACCGTCAAACTCTTTTGGCTTCAATTTCAGAAATTGCTCTAGCCCATATCTCGGTGGTACCACATGCTCTTCTCGTGGCCCTTGATCATGAATGGCCTTCATAGCGGCCTCAAACATTCCTTGGAACATTGCCTGGTTCTCTTCCCTTAAGTCATTCTGATTCTGTGCTCCACTAGAGCGTCGCCTGCTCTCCTTCTAGCCATTTCAAACAATTACCTGCATAAGACATCAACCGTTACTCACTCCGAACACAACTACCCTCCTAGGTCATACTAGTCCACCTAGACTTATACTTAGAGCTAAACCATAGCTCTGATACCAACTGTCGCGCCCCCGAACCCCGCGGGCCCGAGATTGCGAGCTGAACGTCGACTTAAACAATAAACTTTAAAATAATGGAGATAAAAATTTCCTTTTATACCAAAAGAGGATAACACAAAGTTTTGGAAAACAATATGACAACAACAAAATAAAACTAGTATAAACTCCATAAGCTTATACGCCAAGGTTATAAAATATACAAATCCTAATGACATCAATGTTTGGTACAAATATCCCAAAAAGGTTACACATTTATATAATGTAAACCCACCAATATCAACCTGCCCCAAAAGCTCGAACCCACTCGACGTCCTGTCTCGTGATCAGCGAGTCTAATCCTTTCCACCTGCGGGGGGTTAAGGAAAAACAAAGATAAAAAGAAAGGGGGTGAGATAAATCTCAATAAGTTACTAATGCAACTACATGACATGCTATGATGCAATAATCAATAATAAATCACATAACACATAGCAATTATCATATGTCAGATAGCAGCGGAAATAAACACATAACAAAGGATATAGCCAAGGTTTTCCAACTGATAGAACCAAATAAAGGTCGCTGCGCAGCTTCAATAATCAACAAATCATCATCTTCATAATAGCATGAAAGCCGAAGAGAAATCCCCGGTACCGGATCCAATAACAAAGTAATGTGCCACAAAGGGCGGGAGCCATGCCACAAAGTCATGCTCCAAACGTCTCAACCAAGGCCGATCTGGAAGAGGAAAATAAGGGCAAAACAATGGTCGACACCATAATGGACTTGGCTGGTGCCATCACAATATCTCACATCGCCCGACACAACCACAAATACCAGCTGGGCTTTCAAATAAATGCTAAGTAATAAATACTAGCTTAATTAAACAACTTAGGGTTCCAAAGTAGGGAACCATACAAAGTGATCACTAACAAGATGGAATGAACCAACAACACACCAGTAAGGTGTTCCAATAAACTCAACCATGATAACACAATTCCCATATCACGTTCAATCACAAAGGATCCAGTTAACTCAAGGACACAACCAAAACTACTCACTCATCTCGAAGATCTCAAAGAGAGCTTTAAAACGATAATTTATACGCCTAAAACGGAGTCCGGATAAACAAGATATGGCCCTCGAAAGATTGGACAAAAAGGGAAATAAATTTCACAACAGGGGAGAGGGTGCGCGCGCCTCCTATGGGAGGGTGCGCGCGCCTCCTGAAGTCAGAAGGAAAATACGCCAAAAGGTAAGTGAGGGTGAAAGAGTAGGGAGGTGAGGGAGAAGAGAGGGAGTAGATGATTATTTTGAAATCTTACACTTAGACCCCTCCCTTACTACTACCTTTTACTAATAAACTCCCCACTAACAAATAAGACTCAACTCTTCTACAATAGCACAAATGGCCCAAATAAAATGCTAGGCATAAATTAATATAACACATAAAATGCACACATAAATTATTAATTAAATAATAATTTAAATAAATAAATAAGCAAATAAATAAATAATAATAATTTATTACTAATAAAATAGAGCCTAGATTTCGGGTCGTGACACAAAAACTATACCAAAATCACTTTCTAAAGGTTCTCCAAGGATTTCATCAAGCAATATTTGAAGGTCTTCAAATTGTAGGTAAAAGTCCATCTTTTCCTTTCTTTTCTACTTCATCTCCTCTCTCTTTTTTACTCTAATCAAATGTGCAATCACCCAAATCATTTTGGGACATGACTCTAATGATCACCTCATCTCATTGAGGTTGGTTAAGGAGTTATCTCCTACATTCCAAACTCTATTTTAAAACCCCCTTTTATGACTTAAAGAAGAAGAAGAAGAACGTTATCATTCATGTAGATTTTGATCAAGCAAGACCAACTTTAGTTGGGCGAGATGGGTGTTTCGGTACTTCCCATCTCGTAATCTAACCCCCGAACCTCAAAACAAAGAATCTATGTTTTCGTAATCAAACTTAGGCTATAATCAATAGGTTTTTCTTATGTTCCTCAAAACATAGGTGGCGACTCTAAACACTCTAAAACAAGTTAGACATCCTAGGATCACTCACGCGCTCGAGCCTAAAGCCGTGGCTCCCCGGGGTATCTACAAGAATATAACATGGACAGTAAGTGATATACCTCCCACAGCAAGTTGAAGCCCGTAACCGAGCTAGTGGTCGAGCAGCTGGTCAAATCCATGCCGTGATAACAAGCAGCTAAGCCCGCTGCGCCCCAGTTATACTGGCCGATCTTGTCCAAATCCACTAACAAGTCAAGCAGAGCCAAAGAGGCCGAAAATCCCCCGTTGGCAAACAGAGTATGGGATAACAGGTACCAAATAAAGAAACGGGCCACGGCATCGACCCGGTCAGCAGTAATACCTCGAGCCTCAGCCATCAAGATGCTGAAATAAGCCCGGATTCGCCCCCATGTCACTCGAGAATTCTTGACCTCGAACCGGCAGTCAACCAAAGCCAGTAACTCGTCCGGAGTCCGAACAGCCCCTCTCAAACCAAAAGGGACAGGCATCCCTATGAACGGCAAGACCGTCAAAGCTGTGAAATCGGTAGGCGTCATAGTCACCTCGCCCATGGGTAAATGGAAGGTATGGGTAGTGTCTCACTATCTTTCCCTCAATGCCTGGACCACATCGGGGTCATTCTTCAAAGCTGGGAGGCTAGTGACAAAAAGACCGAAATGAGTCCCTGTAACTCGGGCCCGAACATTCTCAGGCAACCTCTTCCATATAGAGATGGGCCCATGAGCCCCACCACGAATCTCTGTCAGACGGGTCCACTCCTGAAAGGAAAGAAGGAACAGCGAAAATTTCATCAGCATGACTGCTAAAAAACGGATGAACTCAACACAGAGATTTCATGGGCAGAACAATGTACAAGCAAGTGTGTGAACATGAAAATGGGCGCCCCAACATGTTTTTTACAACAAATCAGCAGCAACGAACAACATGCAAAGAATGATCAATAAAGCTGCTGCAGCAATGTTTCGGGTAAAGAAAACGGAACTTCATGAAATATGAAATCGACAAGAAAGGTGAGGCATTCTTACCAAACCCGAAGTCACGAAGTGAAAAATGTGGGTATGAGGCCGGAAGGTAAGCAAGCTTGGGTCCATAGCTTCAACCCCAATTTCGGGCTCCTCGCCCTGTGGCATCTCGAACGGAGGTGATTGTTGACGATCCGACATCGTTTCTGTGATGGAATTGATCCTAGAGCAGCAAGAAAGTGTTTTGGGGTGATTTCTCTACGAAAATTTGGTTTGGAATTTGGAGGGTTCTTCAAATTTTTGAAAACTCGCCGAAAACAGTGAACCGCCTGTTTAAATATGCTAAACTTATGCGCCAGGCGCGCGCCCCCCAACATACTCATCCGAGGCGCGCGCATCCCATAACGAGGCTCGAACGCGCGCTCTTCCCATCATCAGGCAGGTTCAGAAGCAGTCTCCCATACAAGAAACCATGCACAGCATCAAGGTTTCCCCACGGATTCCAAACTCCCTAAGTTCTGTCACGGGTACCATACCCCCCTCCAGAGTCAATCTCAACATTTCATCCCCAACAGGAACATTTTTCTGGTCACGGTCAACTGTGCCCGCACCCCACAATTCAAAAAAGTCAAGCGTGACTCCAAGTGGCACGAGACTTCAAAGCAATACCTCATCAACGGATTTCACTAACGGATTCGTTAACAAAGGTTCACTAACGGCCTCTCCAAAGGTTCACCAATGACCTCTCCAAAGGTTCACCAACGGCCTCTCCAAAGGTTCACTAACGGCCTCCTCAAAGGTTCACTAACGGCCTCTCTAAAGGTTCACTAACGGCCTCCTCAAAGGTTCACTAACGGCCTCCTCAAAGGTTCACCAACGGCCTCCTCAAAGGTTCACCAACGGCCTCCTCAAAGGTTCACCAACGGCCTCTTCAAAGGTTCACCAACGGCCTCCTCAAAGGTTCACCAACGGCCTCCTCAAAGGTTCACCAACGGCCTCCTCAAAGGTTCACCAACGGCCTCCTCAAAGGTTCACTAACGGCCTCCTCAAAGGTTCACCAACGGCCTCTCCAAAGGTTCACTAATGGCCTCTCCAAAGGTTCACTAACGGCCTCCTCCAAAGGTTCACTAACGGCCTCCTTCAAAGGTTTCACCAACGGCCTCTCCAAAAGGTTCACTAACGGCCTCGTTCAAAAGGTTCACTAACGGACTCATTCAACATATTCAGCCGGCAGGTTCACCTAACGGATCATGCCACCCCCTCTATCAACAAAAGCCGCTCACACAGGGAGCGCACCACTATCTCTCGCAATTTCAAATTCATGCTTTCATCAAGTCTTTGCTTTTTTCTTGGTGATGTCCTCGGCGGGTGTTTTTAACTTTCGTCGACGTGTTTTGCTTTGCAATCCACGTCGCCGAGGGACTCTTTAGACACCCCGCCTTGGACCACTCACCCCGATTGCACATTTGATCTTGTGTTTTCCCCCCATTTTAAGTGTTTCTCGTTAGTTTCTGTCACTTCTGTTAAGTTCTTGACTGACTTTGTTAAGTCCAGGGACTAAACTGAATGACAGGGCTGACTTTCTAGTTTATTCTGTCAAAATTGCCTTCTCTGAGTCGCGCGCCTCCGAAAGGAGGAGCCAGACGCGCGCGCCTCCCGCCCCCAAAGTAGGAAGCGCGCGCCTCTGGGCGTCAGTTACAGATTTCTGGCCAGGATTCTCTCCCTTGCTCAATTTACAGGATTTTGCCCGGGAAAGATTTCTTGGTGACTGAGTTTTGGCACCAAAAACATCCCTCTTTCACCTATAAAAACCTCCCTTTACCTCCATTTTCAAAGGACGGAAACTTGAGACCAAAATTTAGACAAAAACTTTGACCTTGGACCTTGGACCTTTTGCTCTCAATCTCACACTTTCAATAAGAAACCAAATTTCTTACTTTCAAAGCATTTTCCAAAGGATTTCTCCAAGGAATTCAACAAGAAGTGTTTGAAGTCTTTTGAAGTCTAGGTAAAGCTATTTCTTTCCCCTTCTCAACTTCATCTCTTTTCTCTTTCTTTTTGTTTTATCAAAGTGCAATCACCCAAATCATTTTGGGACATGACTCTAATGATCACCTCATCTCATTGAGGTCGGTTAAGGAGTTATCTCCTACATTCCAAACTCTATTTTAAAACCCCTTTTATGATTTAAAGAAGAAGAAGAAGAACATTATCATTCATGTAGATTTTGATCAAGCAAGACCAACTTTAGTTGGGCAAGATGGGTGTTTCGGTACTTCCCATCTCGTAATCTAACCCCCAAACCTCAAAACAAAGAATCTCTGTTTTCGTAATCAAACTTAGGCTATTATCAATAGGTTTTTCTTATGTTCCTCAAAACATATGTGGCGACTCTAAAAACAAGTTAGACATCCTAGGACAATTCACGCGCTCTAGCCAAGCCGTGGTTCCCTCGGGGTATCTACAGGTCCTTATATGACATTTGGGTCTGTAGGATTGTTTCAACAGCAACTCTAGATTTTGTGTAAGAATCAACAATCCTTGAGAGATGATTGTTTCTTTTCACAAGATCTTCGATCTGAGCTATCAATACTGCCACTTGACTTTTGAGATCTAGGTTTTCTTTCTTTAGAAGAACAGACTCAAGCTCATGTCCTTTGAGAACTTTAAGTTCAGACATAAGCAAGTCATTCTCTGCAGAAATTCTATTGAAATCAACAGTCATCACTTTATGAACGCTACTCAGCTTCTCATGATCAATAAAAAGTTCATCCATTGTCTCTACCATTTTAGCTTTGGATATTTCAGGAAAGGGATCAGCTAAAATTTTGGTGGCAGAGGGAATAGGTTTGGGAGAGAAGTCAGGTAGAGAAGAGATGGGTTTAGATAAGCTTTTGGCAATGCTAGGATGCTCAGTGAATGAGAATTTTCTGGTCATTGGTAAGGGTTTAGGTTTGATGGCAGTGAATTGAATAGAGTTACACTTGACCATAGAGTGAGGTTCCCACTTGGTGAACTCTGTATCCATTTGGGCTCTCTGCTTTGACACTAATCTCTTTGAAGTGTGGTTGAGGTCTTCCAGTAGCTTCTTCTCTGACTGGAGTTCTTGGAGGAGATGGATCTCGGTAGACTGGAGTCGGTAATGTGGATGTATCGGCATCTTCCATGTCTAGGGCAACAAAACTTACATCGGCATCTTCATCGGCATCTTCGTCTGAGTCAGTTTCACACCAAACCGGCAAGGCCTTTCCTGTGCTTTCATCAGCAACAAAGCTTCGAGACTTGGGATGTCTCTTGTGAATGACTTCCTCACATACTCATATTTTGGTTGAGGACATTTAGAAGCAAAGTGACTAGGTTTTCTGCAGTTGAAGCAAACAAGATCACCTTTGTTGTTCTTTCCGTCGGTAGCACTTATTGAGGGTTTGTTGTAACTTGCTGGTTTTTGAAATGTTGGTGTGAATGGTTTTGGTTGCTGGTAGCTTCCTTTCTTCATCCTTTTGAAGTCTTTAAACCTTTTGTAGTTCCTAGCGAAGGCGGCAAATTCGTCTTCTTCCATAGGCTGTTCTGAGGTAGTTTCAGGGGTTTTGGAACTGCAGGGTATTGGATGGGGATCTAATGGAGGGAATTTGTTTGAAGGGAAGGATATCTGTGACTGAGCTGATAGAGACAAGTTTTTGAAATTTTTATCGAGAACGTTAAGTTTTTGCAGTTCTCTCTCATACAGAAATAGACTAGACACAAGATTCTGAATAGAAGTCTTGTTCAAGTCTCTCACTTCTCTAACAGCGGTGACCTTGGTATGATACTCATTTCCCAAAGAACTTATAAAATGAATATTCAGGTCTTTCATAGTATAAACCTTTCCTAATGAAGCACATAAATTACTTACCTCGCAGAATTTGTCGTAGGCACTCCTTAGTGATTCACCATCTTGTTTCTTGAAGGATTCAAACTCAATAATGCAATCGTAGAGTCTGTTGTCCTTTACCTGCTCATCACCTTCAAAGTATGCAAGGAGCTTGTTCCAGCATTCTTGAGCCATGGAGCACAAGTCAATGAGTTTATATTGCTTGTTGTCCAAACCACAAGAAATAATGTGGCATGCTTTTCCATCTAGGGCAGCTGAAAGTTTGTCGTCCTCAGTCCATTCCTCTCTTGGTTTCTCGACAAAAGTTTCTTCAATCTGAATATGGGTTTCTTGTTCAGTGTCACGATCAGCATGTTGTGTCAGCGGAGTGGAGGGAATAGGTCTATAGGTGGTTGAAACTTTTAAAGGAATGATTGGACCACCTTCTATGACCTTCATCAACCGATCATCGATTGAGTTCATATACTTTATCATACGAGATTTCTAGACACCAAACTCGTTGACATTCAACAACGGTATGGTAGTGATGTTAAATGACTGCATGATTTTTCCTGCCATGGTATCGGCAAACAAGCTGCAAAGCTTGGAAATTTCTTTCAAAATTCTAAGCTCTGATACCAATTATTAGGCCCAATTGGTAGGAAAATAGGCTAGAGGGGGGGGTGAATAGCCTTTTAAAACTTTTGCAAAGAAACACTTTTATAAATGCAAAGTCACTTATCAGTTTGCAAACTATTATCAGTAAGCACAGCGGAGAAGATATGACTTGGTTTTAACTCACACAAAATCAGTGAAAAAGGTTTTGAGAGCTTGGTTTAACACAAAGTGATTTCTAAAAGTTCAATGCAGTTTCAAGAGATTGGTCAATGGAAATTACAATGAATCAGTACAAACATATGCAATCTGCCGGTGATAGAGTTCCAACCGGAAAGGATAAAGTAAGCAACAGAGACACAAAGATTTAGAGAGGTTCACAGTGTAAATACTGCTACGTCCTCTACCAAGTTTGGTCAGAACTTGGATTTGGGTTAAGAGTACTATTAGATATCTCTAGTCTATTAAAAGCACGGCTTTGCCGGAAACAAAGACTAAATTCTAGAGATCACTAATGGATCGTAATACAAATCTGACCAAGTGTTTTTTAGCGGCAAGTCCAAGAGAACTTATCTCACTCGGGTGGGTGTGTGAATAACTCAACCAACGTATTCCTTAAATGATCTAGTTCGGGAATACTAACATTGTTGTTGAGTTGGTGCACAAGTGTATGTCCTATTAAATGATCTAATGATTATCTGGACAGAATGTTTGAGTCTTTAATGAATACTCAAAAACATTCAACTCTCTTCAATGCTCTATTTTCACCAACCTTCTTCAATGCTCTAAGTTCTCTATTTATAAGAGGAGTGAATGTCTTGAGTCTTGTAGAAGAAGGCTTGCAATTTGAATATCCAGCTGGGTAGTTGAGGACCATTAAATGCGGTATCTTTAGCATTAATGGCGAAGATATGGAGTACACGCATGCTTGCAAAAGTCTGATGGGTAAAGACCCCTTTGTCTCAACCGGTTACCTGCAAAAAGCAAGTAGGAACAAAGTATAGCTAAAACTAGCTATGTGTCAGACGGCGCAGTAATCATGACAGAGCAGTTCAACAACTTTCTGATAAGACAGTACAGAAAAGGCAGAGACAATCAGTAAGTTGACATTGAGATAGAACAACAAAACCTGACTGTCAGTAAGGTTCAGATTGTCCTTGCTGATTGTTTGAGTCATCGGCAACTTGAGTAGTAAGTTGATCGGCATGTTGAATTCTGGTCTGCTGATTGTGCTTCCTTCTGCTGGTTTGCTAAGATTGAAGAGTTGGAATACACCTGTGCTGGTCACCAAGAATCCTAAGGGTACCTTACAAAGGTTCTATTAAAAATTGGGGGATCCTAAGTGATAACTATGATTGGGATTAAGCAATTCTATTTCCTAAACATAAATTTGAACAACAACACCTTATTGATCTGGATTACTAGACCCAAGGCTTGATGAAGAAACGATTTCTTCGTAGGAATTATGTTGCTTCATTGATTATTGTATTTTGATGATCTTGGATCACAAAATAATTAATCATACCTCTCTATATTTTATTGTTTCTAAAACAATTGTTTGTGATTTCCAAAATCACCATTAGAGGCTGTCAAACCCGGCTGCATATCTTATATGAGGGTCTGACCTAATTCCGTTCGGGATCGGGATTCCTTGTGTAACAAGAAAGCCAAACAAATTGTACAGTTACGGGACCCCAACCGTACGGCTGTCCAACTGCCGTACGCCATGGTAGGCACCGTATGGTGTCCAGTAAGTTTTTCCATAATTTTCAGCCTTTTCCAATCCGTTCTATTGTGTGTGACCCAATAGGATTATACTGTGTTGGCAACGAGTCAGAACCAGTCAGAATCCGTAAGTCATAAGCGGACTCTAGCAAGCCATTATGACTACCCAATTAGTATAACTTTGAAAGTCCAAAGTAACCTTATAGAACATATCACAATCCCTTTGTCACGCGATATCATATTGGATATAAGTCATGGTCCACGTCAACTTATGTTGTCCAATGCTTTCTCGATCCCGAGTAGATTGATATGAGCAAATAACATTGAACACTTCAATTCATTTGGGTACAGCCGTACACTATCATCAATCTCACTCATCGAGTGGCCAAGCAGATATCTCTCTTGAGAGAGGGACAAATCCCATCTTGACTTATCATTCTTCCCTACAAGAATCTGATTATTCTAATCGTAGCCTTTATAACCACCCGGTTAGGGGTAGCGTGTGAGTACATCAAACATAATGTTCATCATGTGGAAGACCATGATAATCTCAGGTCTAAGGATATTAGATGATATAACTATTATGATATTTAATTATGACATTTGACCATGACATAAATCTCATAATGGGTCTATCTAGTACTTGTTCTCCAACATGTACCCACAAGTTTAATCCACATCCTATGCACTATAATCATCATATGATTATCCATTAAACTCATGCTAGCCCTTCATAAGTGCTAGGGACAATGATTATTATAATAAACATGCAAAAGATATAATAATCGGGTTTGTTATCTCTATAACAATGAAGCTATGATATAACGCATAGGCCTTTCTCAAGGGCCTAGGGCATAATATCCAATACATACATGTATCATCCTCAATGATAAAACGAATGTAATTTGCAACTCCATGACCAATTACATGAGGATATCTACAAATAACTTTCAATTGAGCACAATGTCGATCTACACCAATCGCATTACATAACCTCTTAATCAACTTTTTGTACCTCCAACGAGTTTTAGCCTTAAGATGTTTCTTTGGCCCATTTTCATAATGTTCACCTTCAATTGGATTTTCATCATCTCCTCCCCAATAGCACATGAAAAACAAGTGGAAGTCCATTCATATTTATTCTTAAGAATTGAAAAAATCAATTGTCAAAATCTTAATTTAACATTATAATCACTATATTTAATAAATAAAAAAAACTACAATTTTATAAATCATAAACACAAGAAAATGAACATCGAACTTAAACAAGCAAACCTCATACAAATTTGTTAGGCTATATTTGAAATTTATATATGTATACTTGCATAATAACAAAAGGATGAACAAAACTTAAATCAACAGTTAAATATCTTACTTCAAACAAAGAAAACGAAAAAAAAAAAAAAACATTTTTAAAGATTTTGCCAAAATATTTTTCCTCTTTATTTCTCTCTTTCTCTTTCTCTTTCTCATAGATTTTCTCTCTTTCAAATCTGAATGGAAGAGATATGTGAAGTGAATGGATAAGGTTGATTTTAAGTTTTCGAAAGAAAAAAAAGAGGCAAAACCGGAACTGGGAGTCCCGGATTTGGGGTACAATAATTCTCTTTTTCCCTCTCTGTAGCCGGTTAAAAAAAAAATCCCTCATAACAAGAACTAGTAGTTCCGAATTCAAAAAAAAAAAAAAATCCCGCGCCAGTTTTTAAAAAATAATAATAATAAAATTAAAGTCAAACCCGGAAGTGGGACTTCCGGATTCAAGCCTAAAACCGGAACTCCCAATTCCGGTTTCAACTAAAAGTGACATTTTGGTACATTAATTTTTTAAGTTGTTGTTTTGGTACATACTTTTTTAAAAAGCAATTCTTTGAAAAAAATAATAATCTACATAAGCCACTACAATCTCAACAACTCAACCTCTAAAATAGTAATGAATTACAACTTCTATTTCTATTAACATACTCCTTCCGCCCCAGCAGAAATGAGACTCTTTTCTTTTTGTTCCGACCCACCACAATTAAGACTACCTAAAATGAAAATATTTTAATATATTTATATGGGCAAATTGCAAATAAGGGCCTAAAGTTCACCAGGCGTTCGTAGAAAAGGGTCCATTGTTTCAAAACTTGCACATAAGGGCCCAAAGATAGAAAAAACTAGCAAATAAGGGCTTTTTGACACAAAAGTTAGATTTTTCAGTTAAATTAACATGTGCCGTGCACATGTGGACTGAACTGAAATTAGTTTAACTTTTTAAGGGGTAAACTAAAAATATTAAATTTTAAGGGACTAAAAGTAAAAATTTCTCCAATATATGTATGATTCACGAAAATATTTTTTTTTTTGAAAAAAATATTTCCTTAAATTTATTTAATTTAAAAATATTAATTTTAATTATTTTTTTTATTTGTGATCGTTTAAAATTTTTGATATTCCTAAGCTTGGAGGGATGTTCCAAGTACATGTTTTTAATTTTTATTTTTGGAAAAAAAATCTCTAAATTAGTTTTTCCTAGAATTTGTTTCACTAAATAATGTACTTAATTAATCAATCCTAAAATCAATACTGCTAACATACTGCACTAAATTTTTGAAACTCATTTTATGAAAAAATAATTTCACTTAATTTTTTTTTAAAAAAAAAAATCACTAAATTAATTTTATTTCGATTTTTTTCCTTTTTTTCCCTCTCTCTTCTATAAACCCGTGTCACCCACCCCCTAACGCATCATAAGCTAACATGTGTCGTGCACATGTGAACCGAACTGAAATTAGTTTAACTTTTTAAGGGGTAAACTGGGAATAGTAAAGTTTAAGGGTCTAAAAGTAAAAATTTCTCCAATATATGTATGATTCCCAAAATTAATTTTTTTAAAAAAAAAATATTTCACAAAATTTATTTATTTAAATTTATTTTTTTTATTTGTGAAAAAAAAAAACTCTTTAAATTAGTTTTTCTGAAAAAATACTTTTCACTAAATAATACTAAATAAATCTATCCTAAAATCGAAATAGAAGAGAGAGGGAGGAGATATAATTTTCAAAAAAAAAAAGGAAAAAATTCGAAATAAAATTAATTTAGTGATTTTTTTAAAAAAAAATAAGTGAAATTATTTTTCATAAAATGAGTTTCAAAAATTTAGTGCAGTATGTTAGCAGTTTTGATTTTAGGATTGATTAATTAAGGCCAATCGACAAAAATATACCACGTACTTTAGTTTTGGTAACAATTTATGCAATGTACCACAAACTTGCATCTTAAATATACGTACTTTTTCCATTGGTTGCAAATTATGCAACGCACTATTTTTTATCCTAACGGACGTTAAAAAAATAACATAAATATTAACATTATTTTTTTTCGTTAAATATACTAACGATAGAACACCAACACAGTTAAAAAAAAAAAAAAAAAAAAAAAAGCAAATTAACACACTCATTTCTGATCCATTTCATCCTTTTGTATTCATCTTCCAAAGCCTTCAACACACCACCGCCGCCACCATTAACGCCAACACCACCACCAAGGAAGTCGCCGAAATCCATGGAAGAAAGCTAAGATCTGGCGACCCTTCTTCTTCTCCGGCGACTCTTCTTCTTCTCCGGCGAAAACATGAAGAAAATCATCAACCCAAGATGCACAGCGGGCTTGTCATCAAACACAATGCAAATCAACGATATGCAAGGTAGTCGCCGGAATCCATGGAAGTCGCTGGAATCCATGGAAGAAAGCTAAGATCCGGCGACGCTTCTTCTTCTCCGGCGATGCTTATTCTTCTCCGGCGACGGCGACCCTTACTCTTCTTCTCCGGCAATGCTTGCTCTTCAGATCTGGATCCTCCGTCACCGGCGATCCTACCCCGTCGCCGCCTCTAACTCCGTCGTTCAAAACCCGTTAAATCTTTAATGGGGTTAGTTTTGGATTGACCACAAAAGCATTTTGTTAATAAAATTTAACATCATCTAACGGGGTTGCATAAATTGTAAACGAATATGAAAGTACGTAGGATTATGTTGTCAAACTAAAGTACCTTATCTTTTTTGTAACTAAGATCTTGGTACATGGCATAAAGTTGTAATTTTTCCGATTAATTAACTACATTATTTAGTGAAACAAATTATAGGAAAAACTAATTTAGAGATTTTTATTTCCAAAAATAAAAATTAAAAACATGTACTTGAAACATCCCTCCAAGCTTAGGAATATCAAAAATTTTAAACGATCACAAATAAAAAAATAAATTAAAATTAATCTTTTTTAAATTAAATAAATTTAAGGAAATATTTTTTTCAAAAAAAAATATTTTCATGAATCATACATATATTGGAGAAATTTTTACTTTTAGTCCCTTAAACTTTAATATTTTCAGTTTACCCCTTAAAAAGTTAAACTAATTTCAGTTCAGTCCACATGTGCACGGCACATGTTAATTTAACTGAAAAATCTAACTTTTCCATCAAAAGCCCTTATTTGCTAGTTTTTTCTATCTTTGGGCCCTTATGTGCGAGTTTTGAAACAATGGACCCTCTTCTACGAATGCCTGGTGAACTTCAAGCCCTTATTTGCAATTTTCCCTATTTATATTCACCCTACACCACCATTTAACCACACTCATTCTCTATTTTCATTTTTCACTACTCAATTTATTAAATCAACATTACTATTTAGCTCACTTATTCCATCTCTTCATTTTCTACCACACTTATATTACTTTTTCTTAATTATTGTGCCACTCTTATAGTCCTAGTTATGCTAATCTATGTGGTTTATTGTGTATTATTCTCTTCAATTTTTGTTGACTTGGTATTAGTTTTTCTTTTTCAATTCAATGAACTTGTTAATATTATAATTATAAATTTAATTACGTAGTTATAAGATGGTAAAATTGCAACCAACAATTAATAATTTTAAAATAATATTTACAATACTTTTTAGGTGTATTACGAAGATTCTGAGTAGAGGTCTCATGTATCACTTTGTGCCTCACTCATTGTATTACAAGTGATCCAATGTTAAGCCTAAACGAGGGATTAATTTATAAACCGCAAGTGCACGGTTTGTAAATAGAAAAGTGCAAGTACGGGTCGATCCCACGGAGACAGAGTTTACTTTAGGAAATATTTGCTTTTGTGTAAAAAATGGTTAAAAGAAATGATTGGGGATATAATTGGTTTGTCACTATCTAGAAATAAATTGTAGATACTCTAACTTTGAATTAAACTTCTTATGTTGAAAGAATTCCCGGGGTTGGGACTTAAACAATCACGTGTTCATCAATTAATCATGCTCTTTTAGAATAAAGTTTCATTTAAAATCAAGGATGGTACATTAGGCATATACTACTTCTCACGATCAAGCAAGTAGCATTTGTATTCTCATACTAATCATGGTATATCTCTCGATGATCCATGAATTAGTAAGAATCCGTTAAGTTTTATAAAAAATCCACGTACTTTCCACTCAAGGAACATCCCTAAGCCATTAATCTACTCTCGTGATTAATAGAAACCCAATTGCTTCATATGGTTCCGTTAAGCGAGATTCTCCGCTAGGTCCTTCTCTCGATTAACTAGGATTCATACGAATCATGGACGTCATCATTGTCGTAGGTGTTTTAGTTATGATATGAAGAAATTGTTTTAAGATGAAGAAAGAAAGCATGATTTACATTGAAGAACACATTATTGTTGAGTTTCCAACCCCAAGATTATGGGGGATTACTCACAAGCCATGTTTATTATGATCATAAAGATATAAGAATAATACATAAATAATAAAAAGAAAGGAAAGAGAAACTTATTCTTATGAAAAAAGTGAAGACAAATGACTGAAAATAACTTCAAGATATTATTACTTCCACTTGCTCAAGAACACCTTTGAATCTCACAAATATGGAGAATGATGATGTTGAGAGAATGTAATTATGTTAGAGTATGTTTACAACCAAAACTAGATGTCTAAACTACTGATTTCTAGCCCTTTATATAGGCATTGGACCAAGAAATGTGCTCATTCTCGGATGGCTTCTTGAAGAGGTCTCCATTTGAAAATGCACCTTTTGGCTGAAGGGGTGCTCGGCCGAGTAAAGGTAGGTGCTCGGCCGAGCAAGCCTTTGAAAATAATTTTTAACATTATGTCGTCCATGCTCGGCCGAGTCAAGGGTGGTGCTCGGCCGAGCACCTGCTGGTCAAACTTAGAATCTTCATTTTTTAATAGGTCCGGCCGGGTATAAGGTGGCGTCCGACCGGACCTATCTTTCTGGCTGTTTTGCTGCTTGTTTTCTTGAGCCAAAAATCCTTTCAAGTTCTCCAAAGTATTTCATCCTTCTTCTAAGTCATGTACCATGCTATTTTTACTCCAAGAATGCACCAAAATTCTGTTCAAGACAACATTCTACTACCAAGCATCAAATCCACATAATAAATGTAAAAATGAGCTAAATGTACTAAATAAAGCTAGGATTAAAGATAAAATGATAAGCAGATTATACTATAAATAGTCATTTATCATCCAACCATTTACATGTTTGAATAATATCAACGTAATGTTAAATTTTATTAATTATGAGCAGTTAGAACACTTGTGACACAGAGAGTGACATACAAATTGGTACAAGAGATCTCAATTCTTAAGAGCAACTAATGGAAAAAAAATTAAATAAAATTTAGTTTGGAGCATTTTCATATTCTTAGTTAGTCGAACTATAAGGTTGAGTATTTTTAAAATTTAATGATTTAACAATATGTGTAAGTAATACTCTCTTTGTCCCGAAACGATTTTTTTCATTTGTTATTTTTTGTTGTCTCAAAAAAAAATTCTTTACACTTTTTCCTTAAATGTGCACAAACCCAACATAACTAATGAAGCAAGTGTTCATAACTTTAAAAAATTTGAATAATCAAATGTAAATATCATTTTGGTATGGAGGGAGTAAGTAAAAATTGAGTAGTAAACTTGAATTTTTTGGAACGTTATGTGAATAGTGTGTCGAAGTTTTGGTTTGGTTTAGTCTCAAAAATGGGTAAACCGTGTGGTTCAGTTTGGTTTGTGGTTTGACCCTTTCAAACCAAACCAGACCGAACTGAACCGCGAGACTGAACCATCATAACAAACCACCAGACCAAACCGTTCTAGTCATATATTTGTATGTTAAGTAACATCCACCTTTGAACTACTCCCTCCGTCCCCAAATGATATTCTCATTTGCCATTCCTCATTGTCCCAAAAAGTTCTTTCCATTTCTATAATTTAGGCTTAAAAGTGCATAAACACAACATGGCTAGTGAAGCAAGTGTTCATATCCTTAAAAAGTTTGAATGGTCAAACGTGAAAATCATTTTGGGACGGAGAGAGTATTTTTTTTTAAAAAAAAAAAAAAAACTACATTACATTAGACCACTCTTAAATCTCGTTTTGCATCTTATTCAATATTCATTTCATCACGTGTTATATTTGTTGAGGCACAGAGTTAACAAAATTATGCAGTATGTTCACTCCATTCGGCTTCTTTATTCGTTAAATATTATTCTTCTTTCGGATTTTATTTTTTCAACAAACTCTAAACCATGATTTGAATCGTCATATGAACCTCGGTCTGAATGGTGGTTTGAACTACTATCTAAACCACAGGTTACATTACGGTCTGAACCGCAGTCTAAACCAAACCGAACCAAATGGGTTTGGTTCGATACGGTTTGACATGAAATTTTTCGAAACCGATAGCTAGTGGTTCAGTCTCTAAAATGTCTAATATGACCGAGACCGAATCGAAACTAACCATTTACACTCCTAATTATACCCTTGGAGTACAAAAATGAAAATAAGTTTGGAAAAAGACAACACAAACCATTTACACTCCTAATTATACCGGATATAGTTATATACAGAGAACAAAAAATACAGGGAAGAGATAAAATTACCAAAATACCCCTTATATACTCAAATTGATTTCGATCGTTTTTCAAATTCAATTCGGTCTCTCTCAAACAAACGGTTTCTCTACAGACGACGCGAAACTGACGACGAAGAAGACGACCGCACCACCACCACACGACGATGGCGAGAGTGAAAATTCCCAAGGTCGCCGCCGGTGCTGCCGCCGCCACTTCCATCACCGCCGCCGGAGCTTCATCTCGCACCGTTCCTGTAAAAAAGGTAATGTAAATTAAAATGTTATTTTAACCTAATTTTACACTCACCAAATTCCCAATGTATAATTTTTGTTTGATTATATCAAATTGATTCAATCATTTTTGTATGAACTGAGGGTTTAATGGCAGTATTCATCTTCTGAACTCAATCGAGTATTTTATCGTGTTGTTCAACACGAGACACATCTCGTGTTGTTCAACACGAGACACATCTCGTGTGGGACAACACGAGATGTGTCTCGTGTTGGACAACACGAGATGTGTCTCAGTGTAGTAAAAAGCTTATTTATTGTTTGTTATTTTTTTTTTTTAGCCACGTGAACGTATGACCGCGTCTAATAGAAAGAGGAAGGCTGCAATGCATCTGCAGAGAAAAGAAATGCGGAGCAAGAGAAGGCAGGAGTAGGCGGTAGCATCTGATGATGTTGAGGAGGAGGAGGAGGAGGAGGAGGGGATAGTGAGGAGGAGGACGAGGGGGATAGTGAGGATGGGGAGGAGGACGAGGGGGATAGTGATGATGGGGAGGAGGAGGGGGATAGTGAGGATGGGGAGGAGGAGGAGGGGGATAGTGAGGATGGCGAGCAGAAGGGGGAGGGGCAGGATGAGGATGAGGTGGAGGATGAGGAGGAGGAGGAGGAGGAGATAGATGTTAGACCTTTGAGGCATGGGAGGAGGCGGGGGGGGTCCGAATGTGGCTAGAGGGTAGGGACGGAGGAGGAGGCAGGATGCGGGTGAGGAGGATCCACCATCATGGCAGATTCAGAGTGACCCAGGTGGCGGCCCAGAGGTTGTTACTCTTATATACGGGTTTGGTGATCACAGAGCCTGAGAGATCTGGAGGGACGTCACTAGTGAGTCAGTGGTGACTTTCCATACGAGACTGCAACATCTGCACAAGTAAGATAATCATTAATGTGAAACTATTAAAATATTGAAGTTATTTTGCACACACTCTAAAAATTCCATTCATCCCATGCTTTTCTCGAACTCGAGTATTGATTATATTTATTGTTTGTAGTAAACAGGTTCAAGCGTGGTGATCTGGAGGATAGTGATAGAGCCTGGCTGACCCACGTTGATGCATCGGGCCTCCAGCAGCTGCACGATGCTACCATTCAGAGGCCTAACTTCTCGTTGATGACGGCATTTTTGGAACGGTGGTCTCCTGAGACTAACTCGTTCCACATGCCTTGGGGGGAGATGACCATTACGTTACATGACGTCTCTCATATCCTGGGTATGTTGTTATATATATATTTCAAGACTATATGAACTATCTGCATTCATCTCATGTACTAAAATGCGTTATTTCATCTTCAATTTACAGGTATAAGCTGTGTAGGTGCATATGTTCGGTATCCGGACCCAGTGCCTGACGTATCCGGCATCAGTAGACACCTTCATTTGAGCGGCACTGGGTACTTATTAAAGGATGTCCGGCGTATCTTTTCTACCCGTATAGGTGGCATGACAGATTTTCAGCGTGCTTCTGCATATATCCTGCACCTCTTGGGTTCCACGATGTTCGTGGACAAGAGTCAGGATAAGGTGCCCGCAGCATACCTTCCCCTATGCATGGATCTTGCGAGACTCCCCACTCTCTCCTGGGGATCAGCTACGTTGGCATATTTATACCGAGAGTTGGGGAAGGCGTCCAGATCCGGATGCAAGCAGATGGGTGGTTGTGCGACATTGCTAGAGGTACATCTTACTCTATTCACTTTCTGTTTACTTTGTCGACTCCCCCCCCATGTAATTACATGTTGCATTTGATTAGTATTTAATACTTTTTTACATACATCTCAGGGATGGATATACGAGTACTTTCCAGATTTCCGGCGAGTTTCTGACCCTCACTGGCAGCAGGGGCAGCCGAGAGCCCGTAGATGGTCTCGTACTGATACAGCTAGGAGGGCATTAGACCATCTAGTGCAGTATCGCCGCACTCTTGACAGGATGCATGTTGAGAGGGTGAGTTATTCATATTAAAACTGTTTCAAATTGTTACACTCCCTCCGTTATTATGTACACTTTACCTAACAAAGTCTACTCACAGGTTCTTTCGACTCCTTATGGTACCGGAGCGGACGCGATTCTGCCGGTTTCATACTTCACAGGGGTTATACGATTTTGTGACATCACTGAGGCGTACATGCCTGAGCGTGTTAGTAGGCAGTTCGGGCACCAGCAGAGGATCCCTAGACAACCCCGCCTGGTTCCCACGATATGCATTTTGGCAAAGGGTCAGAAGGGGTACCAGAAGGACTATGGTGACCACGATTATGTTTGGGACGCGTGGGTGGATCACGGTATGGAGGAGTTCAGGCTCGTTCGCCGCTGGGGGCCACTAGTGACCACATCTTCTCTCGTGACTGATGATTATATGGAGTGGTTTCTGGCTAGGAGTCATGTTCGGATATCTAATCCGATACACGATCCCCCCGTTGACATTCCACCTCCCCCACCGCCCCACTTGATGTTCCACCGCAGCCTGGGGTTCCAGAGGCACGAGCTATCAGACTTCCATATTTGACGGATGCCAGGGTCCCCGAGGACGTCAGAGCTGGTCTTACACGGGCCCACGAGATTTTAGGAGGTTTTATTTAGGAGAGTTACTGATTATGGAGTTTTGTATTACTGATTATGGATTTTTGTATTACTTGGATTTATTTGGATTATGTATTACTGATTAGTTGGATTTATATTCCTTAAAACCCTAAAAAATGTTACAAATTTGTAACTCAATTTCCATTTGGATTTTGAGTGAAGTCATACTAATGAACAACACTTTAAATGTCATTTAGGATGTAGAAAAAAATTAAAAAAAAATTAAATAGATATCCGTATACCATTTTCACAACATCGAGTCATATTCCCTAAAACCCTAAAAAATTGCACAAATGGCACAAATTTCTAACTCAATTTCCATTTGGATTTTGTGGAAAGTCATACTAATGAATAACACTTTAAAAGTCATTTAGAATGTAGAAAAAAAAAAAACTAGGTAGCTGTATACCATTTTCACAACATCTGGTTTAGGGTTTAGGGTTTAGGGATTAGTGTTTAGGGTCTAGACATCTCGTGTATAAACACACGAGATGTCTCCTTACATCTCGTGTAACACACGAGATGTAACGAGACATCTCGTGTTATAGTACACGAGACGATTAAATTACATTTAAACCCTTCAAACGACGACCTGCATTATATTTAACGTGAAAACCCTACTGAAACACACCCATTCTGAACAGAAACCCCCATTATTATTCAAGAAATCAATCTCTAAGTTCATAGCATGGATTCCTCACAAATATCTCCCCAACATTCTCCAAGTTCCAATGATCATAGCATGAATTCCTCACAAAATCCCTCAACAAGTTCTTATGAGCGTATTGACCTTGATATGATAGAATTTGTGCATGATGAAGAAGAAGGAATCTCACCAAATTCTCCTCCACATCAACATTCTCCAAGTTTCAATGATCCAAGCTTCTATGAAGTAAGTTCTTAATGTTTTGTTTTGTTTTGTTTTGTATTGTGATCAAAATCAAAATTAAAATCCCATCTTGAATTAATAATCCCATCTTGAACTAAAAATCCAATCTTTAATTAAAAATCCAATCTTGACCTACACATGAGGTTTAGTTATACAATCTTCAAATACACATGAGAAAATTGGATATTTAGAACTGATGGTAACTTACATCTCGTGTAATCACACACGAGATGAATGTCGTGTAGGTATACACGACATTAATCTCGTGTAATCACACACGAGATGAATGTCGTGTAGGTATACACGAAATATACTTGATGTTTGAAACTGATGGTGCTGTGATTTGCAGGGTCCATTTCCGGATATCAGTGATGAATTCACGACATCAGAATTATTTACATATGGGCATTGGATAATTTGCACAGTCTGCTTACACCTCCCCGGTTGCCAACAGTTTTTGTCACTGATCGTGAATTGGGTTTCATCAGCGCTCTCCGTACAGTTTTTCCCGACACCGCACACTTCTTGTGTCGGAGGCACATCGAAGTCAATGTTAGAAAGCATGGGTTGAGTCATACAGGTAGCGAGGATTTGGCAGAATCATTCATGAGGAGTTTCAATTATGCAATCTCAGCCCCTACCTCCGGCGAATGGGACGAACGTTGGCAAGGGCTTTGTGACCGTTTCAGATCTTATCCTCTATTATTGGATTACCTCCGCGATACATGGATTACCCCATACTCTCAGAATATTCTGTCTATGCACACGGATGTGTTACCTCACTTCGGGACCCATACCACAAACAGGACTGAGGGTGAGCATAACAGGTTGAAGAAGGCATTGGGGAGTGCTTCTTCTACTTTTGACACGATCTTCAAAAAGGCTCATAAGATCTTGAATATCCAACTAAAAAATATCAAACAGAGTATGAAAAGATCAAAGACCAGAACTCCAATTGATTTGAGGACCGGTAATCTGTATCAGAACATATTGACTAAAGTGTCAACGGTAGCCTTGCGCAATATCAGACAAGAGCGGTCTCGTATTCAGAAAATCATTAGAAACCAGCGGGGTCGTAATGGGGGTAATGTCATCACTGGGGCTGCCTGCGGGTGTTACTACAGGCGAACAGATGAACTTCCATGTAGTCACGAGATTGCACGGATAGAGGACTGTGGGGGACGGATTGAGTTGTCCTCGATTCATGATTTTTGGAAGAAGTTGGACATTGAAGTAGACAACCCTCCATCTGAGCCTTCAATAAATAATGACAATTTTCAAGCTACGTTGAATAAAGTTAAGCAAGAACATGAACCGGTAAGGAGAAAGTTATTCAAAACGATGGAAGAAGGGCTTAATCACCATACGAGAGATGCTTACGAGCCAGGTCATATTTCAAAGGCGAATAAACCCCGGACCGGAAGTTCCAGAGAACCGTCAGATTGGGAGCATACTAACAAATTTTTTCGAGTCCCCGCTACACCATCCTCGACTAGGAAAGGGTATAGATCTTCATTCATTTGTGGCTCACACTGTTGATTACGTTCTTGATATGAGTTTGTTAATATTGTTGTTGATTATGTGGTTTAAGTTATGTGTCTGCTCTTTATAACCCAGTACAGATTTGATTTTTATGTTGATAGTATGAATGCTTCTCACTCTTTTCTTTGCCATATTTCAGGTCTAGATCTGCATTCATTGCATCAACCCAAGCTAGTTCGGAGTCCACGTACAAACGGAAATCATCTTCAGAACCCACAACATCTACCCCTCCTTGTACTCCTACGTCTCATCCACCACTAGCTGCTTCCGGTCGTGGGAGAGGATGGGGTCGAGGGCGAGGTCGAGGACGAGGACGAGGACGGGATCAGGGTCAGGGTCGTGGAGAGGGATATGGACAGCCCAATCACACTAGTATATACAGCACTCCGTATATGACGTCTTTTCCGCCTTTCATTATCCCATTTATTGGAGGCATCACAGATGTGGCATCTGATGGACATTGTGGCTATAGAGCCGTAGCATCACAGATATACGGAGATGAGGAGATGTGGGCTCGAGTGCGCACAGAATGTTACAATGAGGTGCATGCTCGCCAAGACCTTTATCGAAGAGTTCTGACTTGGATAGATATAAAAGAACTCTTACGTATGATTGCTATTTATGTCCGGCCGACACCGGACAATACTTATTGGATAGACCTCCCATATCTTGGACACATCATTGCCACGAGGTATAATGTGGCGTTCATTTCGTACTCGGCTAGCGGTGGCAACTTATGCCTTCCAGTGACTGTACCAGCAGAAGTAGGACCACCGATAAACACAGTTGTGTTGGGACAAGTGACAAACCATTTTATATTGGTATGATACTTTAATTCGTTAAATTTAACATTATTACTTAAATTCGTTATACTTAACTGTCTCATCTATATTAGTTATATTTAATTGTGTTACTTAAATTCGTTCTATTTAACTGTTATTACTTTTGCAGTTGCACATGTCAGGCAATGATTACCCAATACCACCACCACCGAACACTTGGAGGGAAAACTGTGATCCAAGCGCAAGTCAACTGATCCTCCAATACCGAGATAGGATAGCAGCATTCAATGAACTCTATGATCAGGATAACGATGCAAGAAGAGAAAGATTACGTAGGGGATAGTATATGTGCAATGGTTTTTGAATTATCAAGTTTGTATGAATTATCAAATTTGGCGATAGTATATGTGTAATGGTCTATTGGTCCCTCCCACTGCTTTGTGGAGATGTGCTATCATTTTAACAATCAAATTTCAGATCTACTTCTGTTTCTTGTTGCTTTTGCTGTTGCTGTTGTGAAAATGCAGGTTCAGACACCATGTCGTGTACCTTTACACGAGATTGCCTCTATAATCTCGTGTGTTTGTACACGAGATATCTCGTGTGCAAACACGATTCATCACGTGTAAAGTTACACGAGATTATAGAGTCAATGTCGTGTAAAGGTACACGAAACGGGCAAAGGCAGATTTGGAATATTTCGTTCTCTGTATATAATATTCCCTGTATTTAGTATTTGCAAATTATACCCTTGGAGTACAAAAATGAAAATAAGTTTGGAAAAAGACAACACAAAGACAAAATCGAAAACTCGGATGCGTCACGTCCTTGACATCAATTTCACACAACAAATCTATTTGTCTTTCCAATCGATTCTCTCTCTCGCCTCCTCTCCCGGTGGTTTGTGGTGGTGGTGGTGGATAGTGGCGGAGGAGGTGGATGGCAAGAAGCAATAAGTACGCCTCTCTTAATTTCAACGACATCTATGAAAAGAAAGTCTCCAACCCCAAACAACAATCCCCCTCTTCTTCTCAATCAATAAACAACAAGACAATCATTTCCAATTCTCGAATCCATGGCAATATGCTCGTCTTGAGCCGTCCCTCTCCCAAACCCATCTCTCAGCAGTTGCCGCAGTCTCCATCGCCTCCTCCATCTCCGTCACATCCTAATCCGCAGCAGAAACAACACCCAGATCCAATCAGGTCTGAAAAACCGGACTCCATTTCTCTCCGCCCGCTAGGCCACACCGGGTCGGCGCCATCTCTCGTTCCATCCGCTTTGACGTCTCCGATTCTTGGGAAGGACAAGGATTTGGCACTGTCGCCGAAGACTAACCGCTTTGTGCCGCCGCATCTCCGGCCGGGTTTCGTCGGGAGGGAGGACAAGCCCCAGCCTGGTGTGCGGCCCGTGAACCGTCAGGGTAATTTTGTGTCGCCGAGTCCGTACTCTGGAGAAGAGGCGCGGCCGAAGTCCGGTGGTGGTTATGAGAGGATGAGGAGAGGGTTCGAGTCAGATCCGGTACTTGTTAACCGACCCGGCTCGAGTGGGGCACGCCTCAGCTAATGGATGATCAGGTAATTTCTCACCACTAATCAATTTTGGCTGCCTTGTTAGATAGGAAGACTGATTTAGTGTTATAATTTATGACAGATTCGTTGTGCATTTAGTTTGAAATGATTAATTGTTAGATTATTACTCTCTTTCCCAAAATGATCTACCCATTTTTATTGTCTTTACTCTTTATCGCATGAACCTACATAAACATCGATTAATAAATATAAGTTGAATTAATTGGCCTAATAAAAACCTGAAACTTGTTCTTAGTAGTATGTTTGAGGCTGTATCAATTACAAGTTTTAAATTTTCATTAGCGTAACTAAGTCAACCTATAATTATTGCTTAAAATTCTTTCGGTAGTAATGGCAAAAAAAAAGTGGGAAGATCATTTTTGGGACGAAGGGACTACTATTATTATAGTCAATTTTATTAAAGTTTAGAATGGTTAATGAGATACATTGTTGTGTGTTTGTTCCATATGGTAATTTTTGAAGTATTTTGATAATAATCGGAGAAGCTACACCCTACTCACTTCTATTCATGGCTATGATGAAAGATCTATAACGGTCCGTTTTACGAGTACCTACTTTAGGTTATAATAGCAAACTAGTTCAGTACTTCAGTTATTCTTGGCTCATCACAACGTAGGCATTTGTCTTGTATTTGTTGGTAGTTTTGGACGAGCATTGGTATTATGGAAATTGTTTGAAAAAATTGCATCTATGGTCACCCAACTATACGCGATGAGTGGTTTTGATCACTCTACTCTTATTTTTTGCATTCAATAGCCTAAACTAATTTATTTTTTTGGCATTTAGTAGCCTAAACTAATTTTTTTGAGCGTCGTGGATCACTAAGCCTAACGACATCCCATTTTTAGTGGTTAAGTTGTTATGTGCATTACACGTGACAAAACTTTGAAGGGTAAGATAGGAAACTAATTGTATAAGGCTTAAAATATTAAAACAAAAACTATTGGCCTAAAAATATAACTTCAGAAATTCTAGCCTAGTGCTGGCCGGACTGATTATGTGACAGTTCCAGACCGGAGCAGGAGAAACATGACCGATCGGCAACGGGAGTGCAGAGGGGAGACTGGATTTATATTTGGCATCTGACCAGTGTGTGGGATCCGGTGTTTGAAGAAAGCGTAGTGGGGCCATCTGTAATGGATATAACGGAGAAATGAAGTGCTAATCGAAGTTGAGGTGTTGCCGGATTTTTTTCCCCAGATCTAGTGAGATGCAATATTAGCTAAAGGAGGCGATGGGTTGTGGGGATTGATGCTGGAATCTGGGATTGTGCAAGGACAAGAGAGGTCGAATTGAGGAGGTTGAACCGGAGGGGATTAACATCGAAGACGAGACCTGGGGAGACAAACCACTAGGTCTTTGGCGTGCTTGGCGACTATGAGGTAGGGGGAATCTGTCGGGTCAGATAAAGAGTTTTGCAGATGGGAAAGAGTGGGCGACAAAACTCAGATTTGATTGCCGCTGGCCGGAAAGAGGAGCAAGTCGGCATCCGAGAAGGCTGGCTTGATCGGAGAAGGACTGAGAGAGAGAGAGAGAGAGAGAGAGAGACGGCTAAGGATTTTGAATAGGGTTTGTATAATATTTTTGGGTTTTTGCCCTTTCACTCTAAAATTTTACGCATTAAACCCAAACATATTGTTTTATTTTTAAATTTCACAGTTTTACAGTTTTACCCTTTTAAATTCGTCATGTGCGTTGCACGTGAATTTTTAACGATAAAATATGGATGTCATTAGGATTAGTGATCACGGGAGCACAAAATAATAGTTCAGGCTATTGAATGCTAAAAATCTGAGTCAAGTGATCAAAAAAACCACTCATCACGTATAGTTGGGTGACCATAAGTGCAATTTTCCAAATTGTTTTGTGTGGAAAAGAGAATGTGTAGAGACTAGAGAGGTAGCAATAGTTTGTCGGACATGTAAATGACTAGTGGGTATTTTTTTTACATACAATACCACGTTTGATGAAATTTTATTTGTTTCTGGTAGTAGCAGTTCTTGGTAGCTTGAGATATGTAAAAGAGTGTTCAGCGTGCAAGATCCCTGAAGTTCTAATGGTTTCTGGGGGAGCTTAACAGACGAAATCCAATGATAAATTTGGGCCATGTTGATTTAGTTTCAGAAAGCAAGGTCGGAAGCAATTAGCTTCTCATTTCTAGATAGTGTCTATGCATCCTTTTGAAACAACTCACACCGTCCCAGACTAAGGTTCTTACTTTTCTTTTTTGTTTGTCCTAGACCAAGGTTCTTAGTTCCTTTATTACCTAAAATGGACAATGAGACTCACTTGTCATTCTCACAACAAAAACTCCCTAACCACTTTCTCTATCCTACTTTCTCTTACTTTACTTTTCATACTCACATCGTTTACTTTTTCTTAATCACTGTGTAAAATCAAACTAAGAACCTTAGTCCGAGACGTAGGGAGTAATAAAATTGAAATAGACTCGTTTATGTGTAGGTCAAAAATTGAGACGACAATGCTTGAATTGATTTGACTAAATATGGTAAATGCTAACAATTTCACTTGTACTGAAGACTCAGAAGAGTAATAATAGCGACAACAATTATGAGGTAGGGAAGGGCTGAAATTATGAATGGATGGTATCAGTATGGACATCATTGAATGGATTCTCATATAAAATAAGGTTAATTGCAAATTAGGGCCTGAAATCAAGGGGGGGGGGTCTTCTAAAAGGGGACCCATATTTTTTTTGGGCCAAATCAGGGCTTAAAATGTGTTTTTTCGCCAGTTAAGGGCTTTTTGACGATTTTTGTTCGAAAAGTCAGTTAAGTACCATGTGCATGGCACGTGATCGTCAAAATGTATGGATTTGTAATTGATATTAGCAATGAAGGACTTTAGTGATATTTTAAAATTTGAAGGACTTCAAAATGTCTTGATTTGGCCAACCTCATCAATTGGTCAACGAAAAAGAAAAAACAAATTGGAGGAGAAAGTCAATTGATTTTGACCAAAAAACCCCAACCCCCCTTCTCTCTGTTTTCCATATACGCCGACCCTCACCAATCTCTCGTCTCTCTCACAACGCCGGCGATTCCCGACTCTTTCTCTCTCGCGCTCTCTTGAACTTCCAGCGTTACCCACTCCCTCTCCACCACTAAATCAACAAACCCTACCCCAATCCATATAATCCCAGCTCTGTCCTCGCTCACCTAACTTCGCCATCTCTCTCACACATCCGACATCACCCATCCTTCTCCATCATCCCTCATGCCGGCCCAACCCTCCTTAGTCCCTCCCCCTTCCCACGCCGGCCCCCCACCCACCAAGCAGTAACCTCGTCGTCCCCTAGGATCTGGAGCCACAAAGAACGCCACTTCAAGAAGTAGCTAGGCCAGTCTTCAATTTTCGGTTGGTCGTATTGCTAATTTCTTGAAAGTCGGCAAGTACGCCACACATATTGGTGCCGGAGCTCCCGTATATCTCGCTGCCGTCCTCAAATACCTTGGCCTGAGGTGCTTATTCTTCTACTAATGATTTCAATAAATTTAATTTCGGGTTAACTTGTTTACCCCAAATTCTACGGTTTCCATGATGGTTTGCTAAATGAATTTGCTAAAATTCCAGCGAGTTGTTATGGACTGTGTTTGAAGGGTGAGAAATTGAGGGAAAATTGCAGATGCATTTGGTGGTTGTATTTCAGATAAATTTGACTGGTGGAGGTTGACAGCGGTGGTGCACGGTGGAGGTTGGCTGCGGTGGGGCACTGCGGTGGAGGATGGAAGGGCGCTTATGGAGTTGAAGATACGGGAAATTTGTGGTTGAAAAATGATAATCTGGACATGTAATGAACATGGATAGATTTTTAATTTTCTTTCTTGTTTTTTTGTCTAGTTTTTGTTTTAAACTTATATAGCATGGATAGGTTTCTTTTTTTATTATTTCTTTCTTATTTTTTGTGTGATTTTTGTTTTAAACTTATATTTTTTGAGAATCAGTTTATGTGTGAAATTAATATGATTTTTAAGCAAATTTTTACTATTTATAATATCCAATAATATGAATTTAAGAATAAATTGGTTATATCATGTACTAATTTATCAAGTTTTATTTGTTCAAAAAAAAATATATCAAGTTTTATTAATTTTTGGTGAAAAGATTTTGATATAAACATTCATAAAATTATTGTACATTTAGTGTAGTGTATTTAATGACCTTAAAACTTTTTTTTTATTTATGATCATTTAATTGTTTTCTATTAAAAAAATTTATTTTTGCAAAAATTATTTTTTTTACCCCTAAGTTTCAGAAATTTCACTACAGCCCTTTATAGCTAATATCAATTACAAATCAAAGATTTTGATGATCACGTGCCATGCACATGGTACTTAACTGACTTTTCTAACAAAAATCGTCAAAAAGCCCTTAATTGGCGAAAAATTCACATTTGAAGCCCTAATTTGGCCCAAAAAAAATATGGGTCCCCTTTTAGAAGACCCCCCTTGATTTTAGGCCCTAATTTGCAATTAACCCTATAAAATATTGCTTAAGATACAATTATTGTGTTTTCAATCAATTTGTGCTACCAGCCTTATTGAAGAAAGTTATCTTTTAAGCACTTTTACTACCACTTTTAAAAAGTATCTTTAATGAGAAAATTATGTGATTGCAAGTGCCGCCGATTAGCACATGGAAGATTATCATGTGACTTTAGTAACTTCAATAGAAAGAACTAATTTATTTTTACTTTTTCTTTTTTTGTAAGTGAACGTATTTTTTTTTTTCCTTTTTAAAATAAATTTTCGTTTGGGGACGGAAGGACTGGGAGTATCTATTAGTTGATCATTATTATTTCAATCTATGCCTCTCTATTGATTAGGATTTGGCATTTTCATAAACACAAATTTCATAATGCATGTACGCACATATCTAGCTGTCAGATAGAATGCAAGGATTTAATGGGGTTGAGAGATGAGGGTAAAGATGACAAGAGTTCTGGTGTAGATGTTGTTTGAGCACTCTGTGTGTAGTGAGTGAACTTACTGCTTTTTGTTTCTTGATGAACGTCATTTGTCACTTTGCTGTTATCTACTGTATGAGCACTACTAATAGGGATGTGAGTTTATTGATGTTAACATCAATTGATCAGAAACTAGGGTTGTCAGAAAGTGAAAGTAATGAGCTTTGATGTGGTTGATTTTCCTATCCAGAATTCTTTTTATGTCTGCTGGATTAGGAGGACCTTTATTTGTGTCCACTCACTGCTTGAAGTCCTATAAATATCATTTCTGCATAAATTTAAATTGCCTAGCTCTTATATTCAAATCTTGGTGATATTTATTAACGGCACATTCTTCATTAAGTTACACATGGAGTGAAAAAACCGGGATGTGTGTTTGTATAATAAAGGAATTGACAAGGAGGTAGTTGACTATTATAGCAGGTAAAATAAGTAATCTAACTGGATGACCATTATTTTCTCTCCCTCTCAGTACATTCCCCTCTCTCTTACTAAAGCCAAACACACCATAATCTATGTGATTTTCTCTCCTCTCCCTTCTCCCAACATTGCCTACCTCAATGCAACTTTATTTGTGTCACCCCCACCTTTGGGGACCCTGCCGTGACAGTTTCCTTCACAGGTCAGGGACGTCTAATTTATTTTTGTTTCCCCTCCCCTTCTAACTGTTCTTTCAGGCATCCTAATGCTTAATCCCTGTCCTTTCTGAATTTTGTCATCAATCTCATTCTCACTTGAACAGTTTGGTGTTTGCTTAGTACTACTCCCCCGTCCCAAAATAAATGTCGCATTTGACTTGTCAACATTCTAAGGAGTATGATTTCCTTGTTTGTATAGTGTGATTGTACTATGGTAAAATGCACTAATGTTGTTTTCTTGTTTATATATGCGACATTTATTTCGGGACAGACACAAAAGGAAAGTGTGAATATAATATGGGACGGAGGGTGTATAATAGTATAATGCACTAAGAAAGTATATTCTTTGAGACACTGTGGATCCATGTCCCTGGATGATATTGCTGAATGGAATGATTGATTGATGGGAGTCATGGATAATCTCTATATTGACAATGGTTTTGAACAAGTGTATGATGACGATCCAATGGATGGAATGATGATGGTAGAGTTGGCGGAGTTGGAGAGCTGAGTCATCTTTGTTGTCATTAGGATTGATATTTGCAGGCTGAACAAGTATTTATGCTTCTTTTCATGTTTAGTCTGACGTTGCTATCATTTACTAGGATTGCCATGGATTTGTTTCTCAGAAACATAAATGGTGTGGTTGTTCAATACTTGGGTTTGATTAATTACCTATGTTGAATCGTATTCACCTAATTAGTACTCCCTCCATCCCAAAATGAATGTCCAAAACATTTTCAAATTTTCCCTTAATCATGAGCAAATTTGAAAAATTCTTGGACATTCATTATGGAGTCTCATGATCACCACTTACGACATTGTAACAGACCACACCTTCTTTGGAATCGTTTGTTTGAAATATATTGTATTTACGGTGGAACTTGACAAGTGCTCAAAATTTATTCAAATTCTAGCATTTGTTGTATTATTCTTACCATTTTAGTAAACTTTCAAATGTTATTAATTGCCACTCTTGCTAATGAGCCGTTTCTTACTAACTTCACTTTTTTTCCTTCACAGATACATCACAAAGTTGATTACTTCCAATGGACAAGTATGAAAACCTTTTCTTGATGCAAATGTATTTTAACTCACCCAAGAACAGCTGCAGTATTCAATAGTGTAGGAAACTTGAAGACAATCTCCAGTTTATTGACATCCGGTAATTAATCAGGTACGACGGCCTTTCTGATCTGCAACAGTTGCAATCAACAGTGGGTATTTTTATTTTTTTTTGTGCTAGTAAGAGAAATAACACAAAGGTCTAATGGAATGTAGATTTTATTGTGTTATAAAAAATGTATTTATTATATCTACGCTTCATATCCCAATACTCGTATTTGTTATTTGTACTACTGTATTTATGTTCTATTTACATGATCTATTCCTTTGTGCCAATTTTTTTGTAAGGTTTTCTGATTTCATTCCTTTCTGTTAATGGTCCTTACAGCCATCCTACTATATACTCCCTCTGTCCCGAAAACATAATCCCATTTGTATACACGCTCACACATATATACAGACACACCTATGTATACCTCCTATATATTTATGTGTGTATTATTCCTTCCGTCCATAATAAATGTCTCTTTTTCCCTTTTCATACGTCCTAAAACAAATATCTTGGATTGATAACCCAAGGTAACATACCGTTGTCTTGTTTCTTTCTCATACAAGAGCTATCATCGTTGTGAGTTGCACACATTATTCTTGGACGACCATGGATTTATGATCGGAAAGTGAAGCATTATGGATTTAAGAAAAACCGAACCAGATGATGAATTGGAAACTAGCAAAGGTGATTATGTGGTTGAAGTTGTTCAGGGATTTAGAGCTAGTATACACAAGATTTCCACTACTTTTTGTGGTTTGCCTTCAAAACTGATATTAGTAGGGAAATAATAAAGTTACAAAAGATATATGGGTACAAAACGGGTAAACAAAAAGTCCGAGGGAAATAATAAAGTTACAAAAGATGGCTACAAACAAAAAGTCGGAGCATCAGAGATCGGAACTCATGAAAGATTATGGGTAAACCTGAACGAGGGATCTCAAACCCAAAATGGGAGATATCTTGTAGTGACTAAAGCCAGCATCAAAGAAGAGTTTAGCCCAATCTTCTTCACTTCGCTCCCTTCCTGACACCAACACCATCATCAACATATCAAAGTAAAGTTGTGCTTCCTTTGATCTATCATCACCCTTGTTCTCCATCACCATGTCGATGATCATCAACTTGCCTCCTTTTTCCCTGCTCGGAATCGCTTCCTTGCACCGTTTCAAGATCTTTACGCTATCAGCATCGCTCCAATCATGCAAGATCCACTGCACACCACAGTCAGTATCAGTGGTGGATTCAAGATTTTTTTTTCTTTTTTTCTTTTTTTTTTTAAAAAAAGAGGACAAAATTGCATATACTCCCTCCGCTCTTACTACCTTCCTTTTTAGTATGACACAGTTTAAGGTTTTTAGTTGTTTTATTCCTTAAATTGTAAAGTATGAACAATATTTTGAATAATCTTGTCCAGATATATTACCAAAAAACTACTCCCTCCGTCTCACCGACTCAGAGTAAGAGTCCTATTTTCCTTTTTAGTCCGTCCCAGAGTAATAAGTCCTATTCCTAAAATGGCAAAATTTGAATAGTCTCTTTTATACATATGCCATTATAAAGTTGATATATTTACAGAAAAACCTCTCCTTTTGTGTCTTGGCCTATAGGAGTAGAATGTAATTTTACACTCTCTCTCTCTTCTGATTTCTACCCACTTGCAATTGTTTATTCATCTTTAAGCACTTTTCCTAATGAGGAGGACTGCTATGCGACGGTCGCACGCCATGAGACCGTTAGCGCCATTTTTTTACTCGCCAACAGAAGTAACACTTTTTATACCAAGATGTAACACTTTTTATAAGGAAATGTAACACTTTTTTCTCATACGTAACACTTTTTTTTTTTCAAAAAAAAACTATTTATATTATTTTGCGAAATTGCTGTTACATCTTACAATAAAGTGTTACTTTTTTAAGACCAAACTGTTACTTTCTTCATAAGAAAGTGTTACATTTTCTAACCACAAAAATTATTTATATTATTTGCGAAATTGCTGTTACATCTTACAATAAAAAGTGTTACTTTTTTAAGACCAAACTGTTACTTTCTTCATAAAGTGTTACATCTGAGGAGACGAACAACCTAATTTTTTTTGTGTGTTAAAAAATATTTTTAAAAAAAATAAAATCAAACCATATCATGACCTATGTAGTTTTGTTCGTCTCGTTGAGACGAACACACCGGTATTTTTAAATATTTTTTTTACTTCAAAATCTCAAGATATAGCATTTAAAATTATTGGAGGTTTTTTTTTTTTTTTTATACGGACACGTGGCGCGCTGGCATTAAACCGGGTTTTGGGGAATGAGTGGGGCGACCCGTCTCACGGCCCGTCTCACGCCGTGAGACGGTCGCAGGGAAGTTTTTGCCTTTCTTAATAAGCGTGAGATTTGGGGGTAGGACTCTTACTCTGGGACGAAGGGAGTATTACTTACCTATCTATTTTTAACCCACTTGCTTTATCAATAGACAACTATATCCTCCCCCACACTATTATTGTTGACCCAAATTTGCGTTAGTTCTTTAATAAACGTACAAAATCAAACTAAACTTTAAATCGGGACGGAGCGAGCACTAAAATTTTATTGTTTAAAAACAAGGGGTGGGGGTTGCAATTGCTCCCCTTCCACTCACCTACCTCCGCCCTTGGTTAGTACCAAAAATAACTTGTTTCTTTTCCGTATATAAGATACGCACGATTTATAAAGTTGGTTTTTTTTAATCATATAATACACGTAACAAATCTTAAGCATATTGTATTGTTGACTTTGTAAATATCATCACGTAAGAAATCTTAATTAGTTTTGCTTGATTAGATAGTTTTTTTTTTTTTTTTTTTTTTTTTAAAGCTGCTCCAGATTATTTTTTTATAGTTTGCGTTGGAAACTTCAACCTTTATTTGTGTGTGTGCTTTTATAATTATTTCTTCTAATTTGTAGTGCTGAAGTTTGTTTCTACAATTTGGAATAAAGCTATCTTCAACATGAAAGAAAATTTTGTGAAAAGATACCGTTTCAGAATGATCATCCTGCTTTTTATGACGTTACTATATGATCTTTGAACAACAAATTTAAAATGCTTTAATTATTTTAAAGAAATTCTAAAATTTGTTATTGATTGTATTATTGATGTTTTATAAATTACAGGTTTAACATTTTCGTTATACAATTAAATCAACTTAAAATTATTGCTCAAAGTTCATTCAATTAACGTAAAAAAAATTGAGAACATTTTTAAGACAGAAGAATACATACTCATTAATCAACATAATTTACAACAACAATATAAAATAATAGAGAGATAGAGAGAGATGTTCATGTGTACCTTGAGTAAAACAGCATCAGCCGGAGGAACAGCAACAAACATATCGCCAGCAACATGTTTCAAATTCCCCTCCCCTTCCAACCCACAAATAACATGAGGCAGATCAAAATTGATGCAAGTCATGGCAGGAAAAGCTTCAGCAATGGCCATAGCCACAGTCCCAGTCCCACCTCCAACATCGACAATTGAATTCAACTCTTCAAACGCTCCCCTACACTCTTTCAGCACCACATTCGTTACAAGTCTCGCATCACTAGCCATGGCGTCGTTAAAAAGCTCGTTAAGTTTCCCCTCCTTCCCCATATAATCCCAAAACGTCTTTCTGTGTGCCGTCTCAAAAGGGGTACAATCGTCATTTCCAAACCACGTGCTCAGGCCATGCCAAGGGTCCACCAGGATTGGGTTGAGCATGGCCTGTAGAAATGGCCTCACACTCAACGGCTCCCCCTTCAGGAGGAGCCGTGATGATGGCGTGAGGCCATAAACATCTTCTTCCTCATTATCTTCACCAATAGTACTTTTGGGGAAATTAAGGTTGTCTAGTTGAGTTTTGGGGATATTAAGGTTGTCTAGGTGAGTTTTGGGGATTTTAAGGTTGATGAAGAAACCGGAATGTATGAGGATGCGCATGAGGCGTTTGATGGAGGCGGACTTTTGTTTGTTGATGGGGAGGGACTGGATTAGGTTGGAGAGGGAGATTGATCCGCCGTGGTTGTGAATAATATCTGGTATTTCTAGCTCGATGGCGGATTTGAGAGACATAGAGCTAATGAAATGGAAAATGTGGTTCCATATATGAGTCTGAGATTGGAGCAACTCACTGTTGAATTGCTCACCATTGCTTAAGTTGATCATTTTGATTTTGGCTTGTTGGAATTGGGTAATGAGTTTATTTTAATCGGTGTGAGTGAGTGAGTGAGTGATCTGGGACTAATGATATATTTATAGAAAAGTGGTTGTTGGAATAGCAAGACGGAAAAGTTACCCTAATGTTTTAACGGTTGCACATTTTTTTTTTTTTTTTTTTTTTTAAGGCAAACGACAATTCATTTCATTCACAATTAAAAAAGAGATGACACACCACAAAGATTGGAGGCTCACTCAAAATTACAATAGTAGTTCTATTTCGTAACTTACAAGAATTATATTTAATATCTAAACCTTGAGATGTACGGATCTCTTTCCAAACGAAACTTGGAGACTGCCTCAATCTGGCATTTACGAAATCTTCCCTCGAGTAAAATGTTGCGCTTAGCACGAGATATTCAAAATCTGGGTTGGCAAGAAAACACCTACCAAGCATCTCAAACTTTCCGAACAATCCTTGTGAAGTTAGAACATCAGAACTCACTTCATTGTGAGAAAATGTTGTAATCGTCTCAATTTTGAAAAGAAAAATAAAACAAAAAAACAAATAAACAAACAAACCCAACATAGGCTCTCACTTAGGAAAGAATACAACGGCTCTCACTTAGGAGAGAATACAACGGCTCCTACTTAGGAGAGAATACAACGGCTCTCACTTAGGAGAGATTCTTATTATATAATATATAATTTACAATAGAAAACAATAACACAATTGTTTATAATTTCTGCATTAAAATTACAAACAATTGTGTTATTGTGGATTAAAACCAGAAGAAGGAGATGAAGTTTTCTTCAAGTAATGATGAAGACTTGAATGGAAAATAGGGAATAAGATGGAAAATCAGATACCGGTTGCACATGTTAAAATTTTAAATAAGGCAAATGATACATTCAATAAACTTACGTTAACCTATTTGTTTATGTAATTATTGAAAGATTTTTCTCTCACAATCAAGCAAAACAACCTCCTCATTCTTGCTCACATCTTGGTTGCAAGTTAAATGTAGAAGTAGTTATACTCCTTTCCTTCAATAATAGTGATTCATTTTTTCATTTTCAATGTCCTATTAGCGAATCTCGTTTTCTTTAAATGGGAAAATTTATACTATTACTCTTTTATTCATGGAACTCAATTCTCACAATCAAAGTTCTAAAAAGCGATAGGCAGTCGCTAGGTGCCACAGCTGGGCCTAGTGCTTAAGAGAGGCTTAGACGGAATCTAGGCAGGGCCGAGAATTCGGACATAGTTATAATATCTTAGGCGGGACCATGACGTTTCATGAACGCTTAGCGCCAAAGCGGGGCTTAGACGAACGACTTTTAGAACATTAGTCACAATCACCATAATTTTTTACTTACTATTCCTCACCCCACTATCTCTCTCTTTCATACTCACAACACATACTTATAAAACAATTTTTCATGATTCCATTTTCAAAATTAAATTGGTCTCTTGTTATGAGAGTGAGCGAGTACTTTTTATTCAAACATCTCTGACTTCCATAAAATTATCAATAAATATAATAATGATAATAAAAAAAATCTACTCCCTCTGTCCCGGACTAAGAGGCCTACCCCTCATTTGCACGCTTATTAATAAATATTGAAAGTGATGTAAATGTTGTGAGTGTAAAAGTAAAGTAGGAGAGAGAATGAGTGGGAGAAAATAGTGATTTGATTGGTATTGTGAGTATAAAAGTAAAATAGGAGAGAGAATGAGTGGGGTGAATAGTAAAGATTATTTGCCATTTTAGGAATAGGACTCTTAGTCTGGGACGTACCAAAATGGAAAGTAGGACTCTTAGTCTGGGACGGAGGGAGTAGGTATTAGATTTAACTCAAAATTGTTTAGAAATTTGAGAATGCGTTAAATTTTTTAAAATATTCAGTAACTTCAAATAGTCAAAGAAGAAAAAACATACTCCCTCCGTCTCAGAGTATATGTCCACCTTTCATTTTTATTAGTCTATCCCAGAGTATATGTCCACTTTCTAAAATTGCAAATAATATTTACTATTTCTCTCACTCATTCTCTCTCCTACTTACTTTTATACTCACAACACAAATCAACTTACTATTCACTCCCACTTATTCTCTCTCGTACTTTACTTTTATACTCACAACACTTGCATCACATCCACAATTTCTTAATCTCCGTGCAAATGAGAGGGTGGAAATATACTCTGGGACGGAGCGTAGAATATGTTTCTGGAGGTACACTACAAACTGGAGTATATACTACTCCCTCTGTCTCCCTCTGTCCCTAAATGAGTACTCCCTACGTTCTGGGTAAGTTGCAACATAGAAGGGGAATCACAAAAATTAAGAAATGAGAATAATGAGTGTTTGGGAGGAAGAGAGAGAATGAGTGGAGAATAATGAGTGGTTGGGAGGAAGAGAGAGAATGAGTGGAGGATTATAAAAGTAATAAAGAGTTTCCTTATTTGGCATTGTTGCAACTTAAGTGGAATGCCTAAAATGGCAAATTGTTGCAACTTACCGGAAACGGAGGGAGTATCTATTTTCAAGAATTTTTTGTCCCAAAATGAGTGTCTTTTTTTTAGCATAACTTTGTCTTAAATGTTTTTTTTTCGAATTTTTTTTCACCGGTCTCTTTATACGTGCAAACCTAAATGTTTGGAAATGAGATTACAAGATTATATATGAATCTTTGCCATCAAAGTGTACAAAAAATTGATATTTTCAGATGTCCCTTAAAATTAAATTTGGACACTCAGACAAAAATTAGAAAGTTTGAGTGGGTGGTGTAAGTGCATATTTATAACATAGTATTTTTCAACGATTAACAAAAGAAGGTTTAAATTGTAAAGAATTTTTTTGTACAAAGTACGCAATTATAAATTGTACAAGGCTCTAATTGCAATATAAATTTGTACAAGATTTATTTTTCAATTATCCCTTAAAATAATTGTTTGCATAATTAGAGAACTTAGAGATCTATCTTTGTTATAAAAATAGGATAAATCGGTATTTTGACATTGTTTTTGTTGGGTTTCAGTACACCGTTTATTTTCAATAAAGGTAAATAAAGTCAATTTAGTATTTATTTAAACTGAGTTCGATGTTTGTTTGGTTTATGAAGGTAATTTGAAAATTTTGATAGTAATATATGTTAACGTAATCTTTTAGATGAACTCATTAAGAAATACCCTTAACTTCCATTTAAATGGATTAACAATTGACAAAAACTTATATGAGAACACTATGACCCGTCTCATGGATGAGACGGGTCATTTTTGACCCATAACACGGCCCATTGAACCAGCTCCATGACCCAGGGGGTGACCCTGCCACGTGGCAGCCTCTCATAGGCCCAATTTTTTTATTTATTATTTATTTTATTTTTTTGCTTTTTTAAAAATTTTTATATTTTTTTTTCGGTTTGTCAAAAGTAATAGTTACTATAACTTAATGTAATGACTGTATACATATAAAGTAACAGTTTGTATACATAAAAGTAATACATATATACAGAAAAGTAATAGTGTTTTTTTCTATGTTTTCTTCGCTTGCCAAAAGTAATACTTATTACAACTAAAATGTAACGAACGTGTTACTTATATGTAATAATGTTTATACATAATTGTGACACATATGTATAGAAAAAGAAATAATTCAACCATTTACATTTTTAGAGCTAAAAACACTTGATTAGTGTTACATGTAAAAGTATTACATTATCTATAGAAATATGTTATAATTTCTTTTATTAAAGTGTTACATTTACTTGTACAAACAATTACATTCATATATATGAGTTGTTACTTTTCAAATGTTACTTTCTTTTAAAAAATTAAATCAAAATACACAATATTTTATATTTTTGCAAAAGCATTATTACATTTCAGTATAAATGATAATTACATTTAGATATTGTTTGGGTTACATGTAATTATAGTTAATATTACATTTGAAAAAATTGGGTAAAACGAGTTTTTGTTTTTGTAAAACAGGTGTTACGTTTACTTATGGACAATGTTACTTTATATGTATACAGTCATTACATAAAGTTATGATAACTATTACTTTTGGTAAACGTCGGAAAAGCCGAGAAAATAATATAAAAACTCAAAAAAAAAAATTGTGGGGGGGGGGGGGGGCTATGGGAGGCTGCCACGTGGCGGGTCATGCCCCATGGGTCCTGGGGCGACCTGTCTCACACATGAGACGGATCCCCTTGTTCTCATGGGAGACCACCTCTTAACAATTTTGTATATTTTTGTTAACTTATTAGAGCATCTCCAATGGTTTGGTGCAAAAATTGCACTACCCCTCTATAATGGTGCAATTTTCGCAACAAGCATCTCTAACCATTCGCTCTAAAACTTCTACCAAAAATGAATTATTTTTGTTAATACTTATTTCTCTGTTATATTTTAAATTGTGAAACTTCTGATTTTTGAAATTCTTGATTGAAGAGTTGAGTTTTTGGGTGGAGTTTTGCTATTTTGTCTGTTTTTGTATTTTAAAATTGGATGGAGGTGGCCCTCCGGGTGAGGTTGGAGGAAGAAAATTAGTTTTGCGTTTTTTTCCAAAAGTATATCCCTTAAGTTTTAAATAGATATTTTGGAAGTTTTAAAGTTTTTAACAAAATGGGTGCAAAATAAACAATTACTGAGCTTTATCGGTAGGAAAATGCAATTTTCAAAGAAGTCATTAAAATTTTCGTTTATTTCGTTAGGTTCCCATCCATGGTCATCTAAAAAAGACCTATTTCACTACAAATTATGAATATTAGACACTAAGTTGCTAAAATTGGAAATTAAAATTAACTTGCAACTCATATAAATTTTTGGGTATTAATGTACTATTTACCCAATGATTAACATTATAACTCAAGTTCAAAACAGCAAAAGAAAATGAAAATGTAAGAAGCTTTAATGTTTTTTTTTTTAATTCCCGAGAAAATGTGTCTTTAATGTCTGAACACATGATTCACATTGATTTGGTCACTGTCTCCTTTTGCGTAGATCGGTAATGTTTGCATATTCTTAGTGGATGGTGGCACATTAGATAATGAGGCTATCAATTTTTTAATTAAAGCATTTATGAGTATTTCCCAGTAGGTCGTTTTAAACTTATTCACGCATATTAAAAAATGTAATTAATATGTATTAAAAAGATATATATGTGCCCCTTGTTGGGAAATTGTGGTATATCTGTGCAGTTCATGCACATACAATTCTGATAATGGTGAGACACAACAACCATGTATACGAATAATATGAAAGTAATCAACAAGAAAAGAACACAATATTTGTTAACCCAGTTCGTCAACAACAATGACTACATCTGGGGGCACTGCCAAGCCATGATATTTCACTAATATCATGATATGTGTCTGTTTAAAATAAAGCCTACCACTCTATATAGCAAGGAGATAACCTCTCCATGTAAACACTCACATCACACATAAAACCCTAGACATGCTGCAACCCATCCATGGAATGCCCATAAGGGCACCCCTAAGGGCTAGCACTCACTTGGCTCTCTTTGTGACTCACAGATTCTCTCTTGCTATTTTTCTAGTGTACCAAATATTATGATGGCTATCACAATATATTTATAGGAATACTAAAACCTAATCCTGATCAAAATCTAATTTACCCGAAGTTGTAGGACGAAAGGAGTGTAATTAATATTAGGAAACTTATTCCTAATATTCTAATGCATAAGGAATCAAATTCCTCACACAATCACGTCAACTCCAACTTTCCACAGTTGGTCCGGTCGGGTTACATGACGGGTCCGACCGGATCTCAGCTTCTCGTTCCGTCCCGGTTTCGACTCCTCGTTCTTCGCGGTTTTGACCCTTCCTTGGTTTTGACTCCATTCCAACACCCCTAAAAGTATCCAATTACCTTGGCATTTAAATGTTTATACAAGAAATAATTCACAATTAATGAATAAGGATATAATAGGTAAACAAGAGTAATTCTTTCTTGGTAATAGTAAAACGTCAAATATTTCGGAATATAAAATTGCTCTTAAAACGTTATGTATTATGAAACAGAGGGAGTAAGAAAAAAATTAGTACAGTAATATATAATCTCTCCATTTGATAATTCTTGTTCTTTTCCTTCTATGTTCTATCGATACTCTTCCGGTCTGAGAGCACAAGTAGGACTTTAATGCACGTTGATTAAAAAATATATACTCCTTCCGTCTCATTCGAATTAGGACAAATTTTTATTTTGGTCGTCCCATTCGAATTAGCACAACCCAAAAACGGAAGAGTTTTATTTAATGGGACTCACATTCACAGTCACAACAACTTTCCACTTATTATTCTCTCCCCCACTTTCTCTTTCCTACTTTACTTTTCATACTCACAACACCTACTCCACTAACACTTTTTCCTTAATCCTCGTGCTCTACCCAAAAATCTTAATTCAGGTGGGAGGGAGTATACTTTTTTCGTCTCAGTTTAACGTTTTTTTTTTTTTTTGTCTCTGTTTAAAGTTCTTAATTGCTTTATTCTATAAATAACAAAGTATGAATAGTGTTTTAAACAATTATATTTTCATAATATACGATTTAATTACAAAATACTTTACTTAATTAACTTAATTCAAACACTTGCTTAATGAATAATGTTTTGGATAATTATATATTTAATTATCTACTTTTATTTAACTTATTTTCATTATTTTTGCTTTGCTTTCTTAATAAGCGTGAAAGCAGACTAAAACCTTAAATTAGGACGGATGAAGTAAATATTAGTAGTAGTGGGGAAGAGGTTGTGAGTATGAAAAATAAAGTAAGACAGAATGAGTGAGAGAACTAGTAAATAGATTGTTGATGTGAGTAAGACAAGTGGGACCTACTTAATTAAAAAAATCATTAAAACTTTATCATTTTGAGCAGTCTCAATTGTAATGGGAATGGGACTGACGAAAAAGAAAAGAAGTCTCAGCGGTAAGGAGGTGAGACTGAGGGATGGTAAGAGAGGTTTTGTGTTCGAGTGGTTGGGGGAGCAGCTTGATGACAAATGTTGTAAGTCATGTTGGACATTCTCTTTAGAGCCACTTACTAACTTGGCGACTGAGATCAGACCCAAATTTACCTATCTATAGATATAAGAGGGTGGTTTATAAACTTTAAGATTTTTAAGATTATGAGCGTCCAAGCACCTAAAGCACCGACACCTATGTCTAATACAAAAATCGAGAGGAGTCCATAAAAGTAATGGTCTTAATAGGGCCCACATGATGGATGTGGAAGTAAGGCTCTCTTTTTGAGAGTTGTCTCCAGGGTCGCCTACGGCTGTTTTGCTTCTGATTGAGCAACAATCACTCATGAAAAGAATGAGTCGAAATTTTTGTGTGTCAATTCATGTATCATTTGTAATCCAACCGTTCACATGTTTGGATAATATTAATATAATGTCAATCACAATAACTGTTAGCCATTAGATCACTTGTGGCACATAGAGTGGTACACAAAGTGACACAGAAGATTTGGACTCGAAAAGAATAGAGGGAGGCCTCCTGGTTGTAGAAGGTTTATGAATTGGTAATTATGAGAAACTGTTCATTAGTTAAGCTTTAAGGTGGATTTTACAAAGTTCAAAGAAACTCGTTAAGATTGACATTATGATCTAGCTCCGCTTTTAATTCTTCATTCTTATTTTTAGCAATTTTAACCACTTTACTCTAAATACACTTTTTATTTAAACCCAAACCCTTAACGACATCTAAATTCATTAGAAAAACTTAACGAGAGTTAGCTTCAACACCAACAAATTGTAAATATTTCAAAAATTCGGGAGGGCGGAGGCTGAAATTGAGGAATAAAGGCTAATCGAGCGTAAATATTCAATTATTGATGACAACTAATATATTACAAGATAGAAAGCCCAAATTGAGCTATTGAAACTCCATTGTTGGTCTTTACAAAAAACTTGAACTTGAGCTCAATTCGGCCCCCATAACTTGTAAAATGTTGGGTTCCATCAGCAATTGAATACGATCGATTAGCCTCGATTGCCCCTCAATTTCAATCTCAACTCTTATGAATTTTAGAATTGTTCGCTATTTAGGGTGCTGAAGTTAACTCTTGTTAAGTTTTGTCAAATTTTTCTAACAAATTTTGATGTCGATAAGGGGTTTACGTTTAATAAAAGCGTATTTGGAGTAGCATGGTTAAAACTACTAAAAATAAATATGGGTGGTTGAAAGTGGAGCTAGAACAAAGTATAGTGGTCAGTAGCGCTCGAGAATCACGTTCAGTGGATGCCAAAAATGTTGGTGTATATGCCCTAGGCATGTTATTTGGCGCTTTGTTTGACAATGTTTGTTATCACTTTTCATTTATATAAAGAGATGTTATGAATTATTATTTGTTGTTTCATGTTTTATTATAATAATCTCCGTCCCTAGTACTTGTGAAGAACTAGTATAAGTTTAATTCGATGATCATGTGATGATCATGTGTATGTGATACAAGTTAAACTTATGGGTATGTGTTGGTGAACACATACTGGACATGACCCAACTATGAGGTTTATGTCATGGTCAAAATTTCATAATTAAACCTCTAAATAGTTATATCATTGAATCCTTAGACTTGAGATTATTACGATCTTCCACACAGTGGAGATCATGTTTGACATATTCAAACGTTACTCTTAACCAAGTAATTATAAAGGATATAATTGGCATGATCAAAGCTATGTAGGGAAGTGTAATAAGTTAAGATAGGATTTGTCCCTGTTCGTGAGAGATGTCAAGCTTGAGCCCCTCGATGAATAGTATTGATGAAATGCATGGCCGTGCTCAAATGAATTGATATGATAAATGTCATTTGTATATTCATCTATTTAGAATCGAGAGAAGTATTGGGCATTGTAAATTGACCATTGACCATGACTTACGCTCAATGACATCGTGGACAAAAAGATTGTGATATGTTCTATAAATGATTCACGAACTTTGACAAGTTATATTAATTGGGTAGTCATGATGGCTTTGCTAGAGTCCGCTCATGATTTATGTTATCAAATGGTTTTGATCACATTGCCAACTTAATATAATCCTATGGGGTCACACACAAAAGAACGAATTCAAAAGGGCTAAATTGGAAAGTCTTAAAATTGGATTTTAAGAGGAAATCCCGAATAGTAAAGGACCCGGGCGGACCAAGGGAATGACACGGCCGGACCCGGTCATGTTCCGGGCGGACCTTAGTCCATACTCGGTCGGACCTTAAGGGATCCGGTCGGACCCTAGATGCTACCCGGCGGACCTTTGGCTTGACGGGATTTCGATTTTTTTACTCCGAGTTTTGACGGGAATTAGACTTTCAAACCTAAACTAGTTGGGTTTTAAAAGTATTAATACCCCTCTCAAAACCCTCGGTCAGTAAAGATTATTGTAATCAAAATCAAAGGCCTCCAAGAGAGAAAAACTAGTCTTCTTCTTCCTCAAGAATAAGAACCCTAGTTTTCATATAGCCTCCATAATAGAAGTGTGTTCTATTGGATCTAGCAATCCTGATCAAGAAGGTGTTCTTGATATTCGTTCGCGTGTGGATAAACATAGAGGGCGTTGATCTCAACTCCTCCAAGTTCGTGATCCAATATTTGAGGTCGTGTTCCTACGATCGTGATTCAAGAGGCGCGAAGAATAAAGATTCAAAATTTTAAAGCATCATCGCGGTTAGTATTATAAATTCAACTCTGTATTAATTTAATCATCTTGAATGGATCTAGGCTTTTGGGTTTATTCCGCTGCGCATGATTGTGCAAAACTCAATAGTAGTATCAGAACCCCGTTCATTATGATTATTTTAATAATAACATGTTGATAATATAATTGGATTATATGTGTTAGCATGCTATTTGAATTTAGATTCATGATGTTTATATGATTTGTATTTTATGTATGTATATGAGATATATGAAGATCATAAAATCGCACCGTTTAAATACGTTATGTGGGATCTAAGATTGCAATAATAATTTGATTATTATGTTCCTTGTGATCATCAAAAGTTAATTGGGTTAATTTTGTTGATGATCCTAGATTCAAGAATAAATTGTTTATTAAAGGTTTTGATGAACATGGTGATTTGATCATCATGAACACCAAATCCTAATTGAATCAGGAAAGCAATTTTAGGGTTTAAAATTGAAACACAGTGGTAAATATTTTGAGTTGAATTTAATTTTCAGATGGCTGGTTTTGGAAACCGTGTTTCCTGAAATTAAATGTCAATTTCAAAATTACTTTGGATTGAATTTGTTTGTCAGATGGTTGGTTTTAGAAACAGTGTTTCCTGAAAATAAATCTCAAGGACAAAGTCATAAATTGATGAGACAAAAGAATTTAAAATCGAGTTACTTTATGTAAGGGATTATGGATGTCTTTTGGCTTAGTTTCGACCTTACATAGTTGTTTCTTCTAGTTTCTAAATTTGGTACGGGATTGTGGATGCCTTATGGCTTAGTTTCGACCGTACAATCGCGCTCTCAATTACATGTTTAAGAATTTATCACCATAAATCAATCACATGAAATCATATTTTAATTAATGGGATTAATTAAATTATTAACCGATGCTTTACATGTTTATATTATGTGCGTATAAATGTGTTACCATGCTATATGAGTTGAACCTTCTTGTTAAAATTTAAGTCATGTGCCAACCCATGATAAACACTTGGGATTACACGGATAGTTTTTTGTGGGTTACGCCAAAGCGTATGTGCATTGATTATATCCTTGTATGAACAAGATGAGTGAAAGAGTGGTTCCTATGCGTTTATCATGGTTTGACTTAATTAATCTATCAAAAAGGGTTTTGGTCTTAAGGCTCAAGATGAGATTAAAACATGCTTTTGACATAGGATGTCTAAAGAATCTCATAAAATGATCTAAGAGTCATATATGATATGATTGATAAAAGTTATCTACCTTAATTTAGTTTTGAGCAATATTTGAATTAAAATTGGATCTTAGCCCACATAAATTATATTATACATTAATGTATTTGAAGGTTATATAATTTAGTGGGAGTATTTATGAAATTCAATTATTAATCTCTTTATAAAATTGGTACTAATACATATTAATATATGTTTTCATAAAATTGTAGATAATGGCTCAAAACACTCACAACCTATCATTGTGATCTATCCTTGAGAAGGAAAAGCTTCAAGAGAATGGTGATAACTTTATGGATTGGATCCGAAGCCTTAGAATTGTTCTAAAACATGAACAAAAGCTGTACATTCTTGATGAACCCGTTCCTGAGGAACCTGCTGCCAATGCCCCTAGGGCAGACAAGGATGCTCACAAGAAACACAAAAGTGATTCTCGTGAGGTCGGTTGTCTCATGCTTGCTGGCATGTGTTCAGAGCTTCAGAAGACTCTGGAACACTTGGATGCCTATGACATAGGCACTCAGTTGAAAGATATGTTTCAAGAGCAAGCAATGCAAGAAAGGTTCGAAACCGTGGCTGCTCTGATCTCATGCAAGATGAGTGAAGGACAGTCAGTGGGTCCTCATGTTTTGAAGATGAAGGCCCATTTTGAGCATCTAGAGGCTTGGCTATCCCATCCATGTTGAGTTGGCGACTGACTTGATTTTGAACTCATTACTTAAAAGCTATAATCAGTTCGTCATGAACTATAATATGCATGGTATGACTAAGTCTCTGTCTGAGTTGCATGGGATGCTAAAAACAGCAGAAAATAAAATCATTAAGAAAACCTCTCATGTGCTCATGATTAATAAAGGAAAGGGATTTAAAAACAAGAGTAAAGGTAAGCCAATTGTTGCCAAACCTAAAGCAAGCAAGGCAAAAGTTGCCACCGCTGCTGTAGTGGCTAAAGTAGACACTCAAAATGATGCTATTTTTTCCATTACGGTGAGACAGGTCATTTGAAGAGAAATTTCAAAGCTTATATGGAAGAAAATAAGAAGAACAAGAAGATGGTCAATGTGATTGCTTCTACTTCAGGTATCTATGTTATAGATATACTTCTTTCTACTTCAAGTTCCTGGGTATTAGATACCGGATGTGGATCTCACATTTGTTTCAATATGCAGGCACTAAAGAATAGGAGGATACTCAAAGATGGCGAAGTAGACCTACGCGTGGGGAATTGAGCAAGAGTTGCTGCATTAACCGTAGGAACCTATGAAGTCATTTTACCTAGCGGATTAATTCTTATTTTGAACAATTGTTATTACGTTCCGGATTTGAGTAGAAATATTATTTCAATTTCTTTTTTGGATAATGAAGGTTATAGATTTTTTATTGAGAATAAGAGGTTTTCTGTTTATTTAAATGATATGCTTTATTGTATTGCAAATTCATTTAATGGCCTTTATATCATTGATGTTGAGAATAGAAATAATGATGATGTCTATAACATAAATAGGAAATATAAACCTAATGATGTACATCACACTTATTTGTGGAATTGCTGTCTTGGTCATATTAATGAGAATCGTATCTCTAAACTCCTTGGGGAAGGACTTTTGGGCTCAAATGATTTTGAATCATATGAGACTTGTGAGTCATGTTTAGTTGAAAAAATGTCTAAGACACTTTTTACTAAGAGTAGTGAAAGGGCTAGTGACTTATTGGGCTTAATACATACAGATGTATGCGGACCATTAAGTAGCAATGCTAGGGGAGGATTTCAATACTTCATAACATTCACTGATGATCTTAGTAGATATGGCTATGTCTACTTGATGAAGAACAAAAGTGAAGCTTTTGAGATATTTAGAATATTTAAAAATGAAGTACAAAATCAGCTTGGCAAAACTATTAAAGCACTTCGATCCGATCGTGGTGGTGAATATTTGAGCCAAAAATTTGACGATCATCTTAAAGATTGTGGAATTGTTTCACAATTAACTCCACCCGGAACACCACAATGGAACGGTGTGTCCGAGAGGAGGAATCAGACTTTATTGGATATGGTTCGATCTATGATGAGTCAAGTTAATCTTCCATTGTCCTTATGGGGATACGCATTAGAAACCGCCGCGTTCACACTAAATAGAGTTCCAACTAAATCGGTTCAAAAGACACCATATGAGATGTGGACCGGAAAGAAACCTTTTCTTTCTTTCATGAAGATTTGGGGATGTGAAGTTTATGTTAAGAGACTTGTCTCTGACAAACTTTCACACAAATCTGATAAATGTATTTTCGTGGGATATCCTAAGGAAACCAAAGGATATTACTTTTACAACCGCACTGACAACAAAGTGTTTGTTGCTCAGGATGGTACCTTTCTAGAGAAAGAGTTTATCTCCAAAAAAATTAATGGGAGTAAAATTAATCTCGAAGAGGTTCGGGAACTTGAAAATAACATTGAACCGATGGTGGAATCTGAACAAGTCTCACAAGGAGTTGTGGAACCCGTTCAAGATACACAAGCTCATCGCAGATCTAGTAGGTTACGATCCGAACCCGAGAGATATGGATTTCTCGTGATGGATAGTAATGAAGTAGAAATCAGTGAGAATGATGAACCTACTTCCTACCAAGTAGCGATGTCTTCTCCTGATTCGGATAAATGGCTTGGAGCTATGGAATCTGAAATCCAATCCATGTATGATAACCAAGTTTGGAACTTGATAGATGCACCCAAATGTGTAAAAACCATTGGATGCAAATAAGTTTTCAAAACGAAAACTGACATGGATGGAAAGGTGCATACTTATAAAGATAGACTTGTAGCGAAAGGTTATAGGCAGATTCATGGTATTGACTATGATGAAACTTTTTCACCCGTAGCAATGATCAAGTCTATAAGAATTTTAATTGCCATAGCTGCATATTATGACTATGAGATATGGCAAATGGATGTCAAAATAGCGTTCCTTAACGGAAATCTACTTGAGGATGTGTATATGACATAACATGAAGGTTTTGAAAATCCCGAAAATTCTAATAAGGTATGCAAGTTGCAGAAATCCATCTATGGATTAAAGCAAGCCTCAAGGAGTTGGAATCTTTGATTTGATGAATCGGTCAAAGAGTTTGGCTTTATCAAGAACGAAGATGAACCTTGTGTATACAAGAAAATTAGTGGGAGCGTAGTACTATTTTTAGTGCTATATGTCGATGACATATTGATCATTGGAAACGATGTTCCTGTACTTCAGTCTGTAAAGACTTGGTTAGGAAATTGCTTTTTAATGAAAGATATGGGTGAAGCCGCATACATCCTTGGAATTAAGATCTATCATGATAGATCTAAAAGACAGATTGGTTTAAGTCAAATTACACACATTGACACGCCCCCAAGTCCCGGGGTTCTATAATGGAACCTCGAACCTGGTGCGCGTAACTAACAAGAAGCAGAAAAACGGGAATGACACCTGAATAAATCAACTGGTATCATATATACTCAAGAGAAACGAGCTAAAATAGCTCACCACAAGTTCTATACCAAGAAATTTAAACCAAATGTGGTTATATACAAGTACTATACAAGTCTACCCAAGATACTGAGTCTAAACAACTTATACAAAATCGTCCTCACCAAAACTGGAAAGGATAACAATCCCCAACAAGAACAACTGCCAAGTAGGCCCCTGCTAAGTCGAGCCTCACAACGTATTACCACTTGCTTTCCTGGGAGGAGGGAAACAAATAAACAAGGAACGGGGTGAGATAAATCTCAGTAAGTTACTAGATACAAGTACATAGCATGTTATCATGTAATCATGCAAATCAAGAAGATTATCAAGTAATCATGCTCAAGATGTCATCAAGTAACAAGTATATGAGAGGCTAAGCCAAATCTTCAAGTAGCTAGCACATAAGGCTAAACTATCACGTTACAAAGGATATTCCAACCTTATTCCTCCCAAGTAAACCATTGTTATCGTTGCTTATTGCAGTTGACAAATCACGATCAATCAAGTTGCTGATGTGCAGTACACAAGAGGACCCTGTAACCAGTGTCACTCACAAGAACAAGATTCACGAGGTGTTCACGAGTTTAGCATTCACTTTTATCAGGCGTATTGCTCTAATAAAGGAAGCTATACCCTTACTATGGCCTGTAGTAAGGGGTCAAGCGCAGATACATATATCCCCGATTATCACTTATCCCCAGCACTCGCGATAAGCGTGAACCTATATATCTCCGAACAAGCAAGGAGAACCAGCTGGACTCACACAAGAATGCACAAGTAGGTATTTACTTGAACTACGAGAGTAGAACTAATCCAAAAGTAGTGGACCAGTCCTTCATGAACCATATAATTATGTGCTCACCAAAACTAACGAGAATAGAACTAAGTCCAAAAGTAGTGGACCAGTCCTTCATGAACCATGTAATCATGTGCTCACCAAATACCAGTACACGTATGCAATATTTGCGAATACAAATCAGTATAACAATGGCACGTAATGTGTCCACGTAACACAATCAATCCAAGTTAGGGTCTATTAGTAACAGACCCCAAACAAGTAGTAGGGTACATCATTCTATGTTACTTTGTCATATGCCATATTTGCATGTACATATTCATATAATCGTTAACACATTAATGTGTCTATCACGATACCCTTACTTTCAAGTAGAGCCCAACATCTTAGACTCTAAGAACGTAGTATAATAGGTCGTATTGTACCTAGTCACAATCATATCTCGCGTATATGTATCGTTAATAATAGAATACATTTTCCAACACATATTGTGTTCTATAATCATTGTTTTATGAATTATCTTCATATTACACTAGTCCTTATTTCTTTAGGAACCTATCTCAGGAACAAGATATCTTCTTTATACTTTATATACTTCATTGAGTATATGCACGATTAAAACCAATTACTAGCACATTAATGCTGGTTTATAGCACTTTCAATACACACGTATTAGATTCGAGTATGTAATAGAGTTGATCATTCTTTATCTAGTTCCATATTCTAACTCTTTGGTTATTAATACCAAGTATCAAGTAGTCAACAAGCCACATTCTATCAAGTAGTTATGTGCAAGATTTGCACATACACATCAAGGATAGTTCTAACACGTTAGTGCTTGTTCATAGCACTTTAAAGTTCATTACCATACACACGTATTGGTTTCAAGACATGAATAAGAGTTCTTCCTTTTATATTCAAGTTCACACTCCAATTCTTTGGATGTTCAAGCTAAGGATCTTGTCCTGATACTTCTAGTGTTCTATAACACTTACAAGATTATTACCATACACATGTATTGGTTTCAAGGCATGTACAAGATTTTATCATCTTATATTCGAGTTCACAATCCAATTCTTGGATATTCAAGTCATGTACAAGATTTAATTGTCTTATACTTAAAGTTCAAGCTAGGTAGATGAGTTATCCATCTCATACTTACAAGTTCATCATCCTATACTTTGGATGTTCAAGCTCAAGACATTGTTCTAGTGCCCTTAAGGTACAAAAACATTGGAATCAAGACACATATAACACATTAGTGCTTGTTCATAGCACTTTCAAGACAGTTAAAAGAGTTCTTACTCTTAGGCTCAAGTTCTCATTTTAATTCTATGTGTACTCATGTTCAAGACCAAGTTCTAATGCCCCAAAAGGTACATATACACTTTCTAGGACATCTTATACTAAGGCTCTATGCCTTACGAGGGGTAAGGTTTCATTTCATTTGGGATTTAAAACACTTTTTGTTAAAACAGAAGACTGGGCGGGCGCTCACTCTTACCCGGGCGGGCGCCTGCTCGAGCATTTTTGGAACCCAAAACCCTGGCAAGATGGGCGCGCACGCAAGTCTCATCTGGGCGGTCGCCCATAGGACCGGGTGGGCGCTCGGTGGTACCCCGGGCGGGCGCCTGGTGCAAATTTTAGCAAACACTCATTTCTTTCCCAGGCTTACAATTGTCCGTGAGTATACTTTTACTAACATAATAACAATACCAAGAGTACCTAGGAGTGAAGTATCATACATAGGACACTATTTCAAGTTCATTTCATTTCTTTTACCGTCCCACAAATAATAGGATAATTTTCTTTTATTCCATTTAAATATTTCACCGTCCCAAAAGTATAAGTATAATTTTCTAATATACTAATATACTCATTTAGGGATACTTTCATTCATTTCACCGTCCCACAAGTATAAGTATAACTTTTCTAATATACTTGTATAAACATTTAATCAAGTTAATATTTCACCGTCCCACGAATAGGAGTATAAATTCTCTAACACTTTAGGAGTATATTTTCATATACCCAGAACACTTCTTCAAGTCTATTTCGTTCTTTGTAATTCATACTAATACTCTCTTCGTCCCAAAATTACAAGTATCACAAAATTCAACCAAATCACAAAACTAACAAGTACCAAGAATAACATATATGCATGTTATTACAAGTAAGGGGAAGCTAGTGACTTACCTACTCCAAAATCAAATTCACCCAAACTAATTTTTGTTCGGCAGGAAATGCTCTACTCACCGCCCTGATCATTTATGCGGAGTCGGATTTTCGAACAGAGGTATAATTAAGCAAGAGGGATCGAGAATAGGGTAAACCCTAACTTTATTTTCTGAGACAGAGAGAAAGAACGAGAAGAAAGTTGAGATTTTTCTTTCTCTGACAAAGCTTCTACAAGATATACTTGCAACTTTCAAGAAATGACCCATAGGCCCCTCAAGTTATAACTTTGATAAAAAGGCCCCTAAACATTAATTTTTCACAAATGACCCTAAAGTTTTAACTTAGACCATTAAGTCCTAAACTTGCTCAATTAGTTAAATAATTAACTCAATTAAAATAGCATATAATTATGCAAGTCAAGAATTTAACAGGAATTAGGACGGGCGTTACATCCTCCCCTCCTTAAAGAAAATTCGTCCTCGAATTTTACTGATCAAAATTATAACACATATAAATAACAAATAGAACTCAAGAATAGCAAGAATATGGTATACCAAACCATATTATCAATTACCTGCGAGTATTATTCTCACATAACCTTCTCGATACCGTGACTTTCCCATGAAACTTTCACAAGAAGTATTCGTGCTCAAGATATTTTCTTTAGAATCAAGTATCCATACAAGCAATTACCCATATACTAAGTAATTCGTGTGATAGAATTTCCACTAAATATCAAGCTCATACAATAGCCACAAGGAAATCCACTTCACATGCTCGCAACATATGATCAAGAAGCAACCTCGGTTAAATATCCAGAGTGCTCAAAAAAATTATCATAATCAAGATGTAAAACAAGGTGTAGAACAAGATGTAGAACAAGAATCCCTGTCGTATATTATATCCACAGGTATCCCATGTAATTAAGATGTATCGATCATAACATCACAACACATAAAATCAAGCAGATTTGATTAATCAATCCACTATAACCAATATCATCGAGACTTATCTATTAAATGATAATCCTTCCACGAAATACATCGCAATATATTCATATATTCATAAATCTCAAAGGATTATAACAAATCAAACGATCTCTGATATTCTGCTTTAAAATAATCGCAATTCAAGGATTTAGTTAAATGCTCAGAAATTTTCCTCCCATTCAGTACCATCAATCATGAAATACAAGTCATTATGTTCAATGAATCCGCTAATACAATAGCCGTAGGATCACAATAAATTTCAAGTCATGAGTAGAATTATTCTATTCATAAAAATTCAATCTCTTCAAAGCATATACAAGTATGTTACCATTTTGAATTAACACACGTTTTATCTCTTGTTCGAGCTTCACTATGCATAATAAATTTATCATAACCACTATATCGGTGAAACTTGATATATATACGAGAAAATAGTAACACTGGTCATATCCTCCAAATGACCATCATATTAGTCGAATCCACTAGGCAAGGTCAAATACTGAAGTTGTGGTCATCCATCATTTCAATATTTAAAAAATTGGCTTCACGTTTATCAATCGATCGGAAAGTGTAGCTTTCTGTCTCAAATAGTTAATGATAGAGCTACTCTCGAAATTCATTAATGAATCTCTAACAAGATCAAGAAAATCTCAAGAACATGCGTACTTCGGTTGTTTCCACTTATATAGGTCAACAAAGATGCCTGAAGTAAACACACTTCAAGATAATAGATCATCTATCTCTTGCTAGATTTTGGAAACAATTGTTTCTCTCAAGAAATTTCAATACAATCAATTCTCAGTCTGCGACTTGGTATACACCAATAGGTCATTAATCAATTCATCGCAAAGAGAGCTAATTATGGTTTGAAGATATTATTCATCAAATCCATCAATACTGCTAGATCACATATCAATCGAAATAGCATAATCACGAATTCATAACGAGCATACCTGATATGAGAACATGTCTTCAGTATATCCTCATAGTTGACTTTCCAACTAATGGTAGCCACTTATCAAACAAACACTGAATAGACCACTGATTAACTTCAGGGATCAAATAAACCATCCATACACGATAACAAGTACTGGTTCATTATAGTCACCTGATTGAACTCTTTGCATTTAATATGAAATTGCAAAGTACCATATCTCTTCATGCCAATCAATACAGATACACCCCACGCAGATATACTAAGCTGGGTGAATTCTCTATCAAGAAATTCCTCTAGTTGAATCTTCAACTCTTTTACTCAACCGATGTCATGAACATTGATTTAGATATCAGCACTATATTTGTACTGTAGCAACTCAAGATAACCCAATGTTCTCATCATGTATCATGTACTACTCAGTAGAAATTATATCTGAGATCTCACAAAGAATGAATACATCCTTCAATTTTGGTGTAGACATTCTTCCATCAACCACATATGCTAAATATTCAGCACAACCTTGATAATCATTTTTGAGCTTTCAATGCAGAACATGAATATTATACATAATTATATCATGCTCATTTAAATAGTCAAGCATACTAGCATAGAAATATTCACCATCTATTATGGCAAACAAGAATGGCATAACATATAGAAAGCCAAATCATAACACGTAAAAGCCAAGCCATAACACGTATCACATCAATGTCCCATATAGGTAACATGACCAAGTTAACATATAACGTATAGGGTGTTATCACCCACACTTCTATCAAGCTCTTATAAATAACGATATCAAGCACGTAGTCTCTAACTAGAGCATACGCCTCCACGTAAATCAAGAAATGAGGACAAGCATGCATATAGCACGAAACAATGTCCACTGCATAAGCTAGATACGCCTAAGTCTTTAAAGACCCGCGCTCTCGATTCTCAAACCATCTAGTCCCCACTAGATCAACACTATCAACACCAGTCCTATGCCTGGTATAACAACAAGTAACGAAGCACTCGGCGTCAAAAACACACCCAAGACTAACCCAACCTAGGCCATAGACCCTATCCAAGCTTAGAGCTAAACCATAGCTCTGATACCAACTGACACGCCCCCAAGTCCTGGGGTTCTATAATGGAACCTCGAACATGGTGCGCGTAACTAACAAGAAGCGGAAAAACGGGAATGACACCTGAATAAATCAACTGATATATACTCAAGAGAAACGAGCTAAAATAGCTCACCATAAGTTCTATACCAAGAAATTTAAACAAATGTGGTTATATACAAGTACTATACAAGTCTACCCAAGATACTGAGTCTAAACAACTGATACAAAATCGTCCTCACCAAAACTGGAAAGGATAACAATCCCCAACAAGAACAACCTGCCAAGTAGGCCCCTGCTAAGTCATGCCTCACAATGTATTACCACTTGCTTTCCTGGGGGGGGGAAACAAATAAACAAGGAACGGGGTGAGATAAATCTCAGTAAGTTACTAGATACAAGTACATAGCATATTATCATGTAATCATGCAAATCAAGAAGATTATTAAGTAATCATGCTCAAGATGTCATCAAGTAACAAGTATATGAGAGGCTAAGCCAACTCATCAAGTAGCTAGCACATAAGGCTAAATTATCACGTTACAAAGGATATTCCAACCTTATTCCTCCTAAGTAAACCATTGTTGTCGTTGCTTATTGCAGTTGACAAATCACGATCAATCAAGTTGCTGCTGTGCAGTACACAAGAGGACCCGGTAACCAGTGTCACTCACAAGAACAAGATTCACGAGGTGTTCACGAGTTTAACATTCACTTTTATCAGGCGTATTGCTCTAATAAAGGAAGCTATGCCCTTACCATGTCCTGTAGTAAGGGGTCAAGCCCAGATACATAGATCCCCGATTATCACTTAGCCCCAGCACTCGCGATAAGCGTGAACTTATATATCTCCGAACAAGCAAGGAGAACTAGCTGGACTCACACAAGAATGCACAAGTAGGTATTTACTTGAACTACGAGAGTAGAACTAATCCAAAAGTAGTGGACCAGTCCTTCATGAACCATATAATTATGTGCTCACCAAAACAAACGAGAATAGAACTAAGTCCAAAAGTAGTAGACCAGTCCTTCATGAACCATGTAATCATGTGCTCACCAAATACCAGTACACGTATGAAATATTTGCGAATACAAATCAGTATAACAATGGCACGTAATGTGTCCACGTAACACAATTAATCCAAGTTAGGGTTTATTAGTAACATACCCCAAACAAGTAGTAGGGTACATCATTCTATGTCACTTTGTCATATGCATATTTGCATGTACATATTTATATAATCGTTAACACATTAATGTGTCTATCACGATACCCTTACTTTCAAGTAGAGCCCAACATCTTAGACTCTAAGAACGTAGTCTAATAGGTCGTATTGTACCTAGTCACAATCATATCTCGCGTATATGTATCGTTAATAATAGAATACATTTTCCAACACATATTGTGTTCTATAATCATTGTTTTATGAATTATCTTCATATTACACTAGTCCTTATTTCTTTAGGAACCTATCTCAGGAACATGATATCTTCTTTATACTTTATATACTTCATTGAGTATATGCACGATTAAAACCAATTACTAGCACATTAATGCTGGTTCATAGCACTTTCAATACACACGTATTAGATTGGAGTATGTAATAGAGTTGATCATTCTTTATCTAGTTCCATATTCTAACTCTTTGGTTATTAATACCAAGTATCAAGTAGTCAACAAGCCACATTCTATCAAGTAGTTATGTGCAAGATTTGCACATACACATCAAGGATAGTTCTAACACGTTAGTGCTTGTTCATAGCACTTTCAAGTTCATTACCATACACACGTATTGGTTTCAAGACATGAATAAGAGTTCTTCCTTTTATATTCAAGTTCACACTCCAATTCTTTGGATGTTCAAGCTAAGGATCTTGTCCTGATACTTCTAGTGTTCTATAACACTTACAAGATTATTACCATACACATGTATTGGTTTCAAGGAATGTACAAGATTTTATCATCTTATATTCGAGTTCGCAATCCAATTCTTGGATATTCAAGTCATGTACAAGATTTAATTATTTTATACTTCAAGTTCAAGCTAAGTAGATGAGTTATCTATCTTATACTTACAAGTTCATCATCCTATACTTTGGATGTTCAAGCTCAAGACATTGTTCTAGTTCCCTTAAGGTACACAAACATTGGAATCAAGACACATATAACTCATTTGTGCTTGTTCATAGCACTTTCAAGACAGTTAAAAGAGTTCTTACTCTTAGGCTCAAGTTCTCATTTTAATTCTATGAGTACTCATGTTCAAGACCAAGTTCTAATGCCCCAACAGGTACATATACACTTGCTAGAACATCTTATACTAAAGCTCTATGCCTTAGGAAGGGTAAGGTTTCATTTCATTTAGGATTTAAAACACTTTTTGTTAAAACAGGGGACCGGGCGGGCGCTCACTCTTACCCGGGCGGGCGCCTGCTCTAGAATTTTTGGAACCCAAAACCCTGGCAAGATGGGCGGGCGCGCAAGGCTCATCTGGTCGGTCGTCCATAGGACCGGGCGGGCGCTCGGTGGTACCTCAGGCGGGCGCCTGGTGCAAATTTCAGCAAACACTCATTTCTTTCCCAGGCTTACAATTGTCCGTCCCAAGCGTAAAAGTATACTTTTACTAACATAATAACAATAACAAGAGTACCTAGGAGTGAAGTATCATACCCAGGTCACTATTTCAAGTTCATTTCATTTCTTTTACCGTCCCACAAATAATAGGATAATTTTCTTTTATTCCATTTAAATATTTCACCGTCCCAAAAGTATAAGTATAATTTTCTAATATACTAATATACTCATTTAGGGATACTTTCATTCATTTCACCGTCCCACAAGTATAAGTATAATTTTTCTAATATACTTGTATAAACATTTAATCAAGTTAATATTTCACCGTCCCACGAATAGGAGTTTAAATTTTCTAACACCTTAGGAGTATATTTTCATATACCCAGAACACTTCTTCAAGTCTATTTCGTTCTTTGTAATTCATACTAATACTCCTTTCGTCCCAAATTTACAAGTATCACAAAATTCAACCAAATCACAAAACTAACAAGTACCAAGAATAACATATATGCATGTTATTACAAGCAAGGGGAAGCTAGTGACTTACCTACTTCGAAATCAAATTCACCCAAACTAATTTCTGTTCCGCAGGAAATGCTCTACTCACCGCCCTGATCATTTATGCGGAGTCGGATTTTCGAACAGAGGCATAATTAAGCAAGAGGGATCGAGAATAGGGTAAACCCTAACTTTATTTTCTGAGACAGAGAGAAAGAACGAGAAGAAAGTTGGGATTTTTCTTTCTCTGACAAAGCTTCTACAAGGTATACTTGCAACTTTCAAGAAATGACCCATAGGCCCCTCAAGTTATAACTTTGACAAAAAGGCCCTTAAACTTTAATTTTTCACAAATGGCCCTAAAGTTTCAACTTGGACTATTAAGTCCTAAACTTGCTCAATTAGTTAAATAATTAACTCAATTAAAATAGCATATAATTATGCAAGTCAAGAATTTAACAGGAATTAGGAAGTGCGTTACACACATTGACGAGGTTCTTAAAAGATTCTGTATGGAGAACTCTAAGAGAGGTAACCTGCCAGTGTTATATGGTAAAAGTCTTAACGGGAGCGCATGAATTTAATCCCATATGCCTCGGCAATTGGATCCATCATGTATGCCATGATATGTACTAGACCGGATGTCTCTTATGCTTTGAGCATGACAAGCAGATACCAGTCAGATCCTGGTGAAAGTCACTGGAAAGCGGTCAAGGCGATTCTTAAGTACTTGAGAAGGACTAATGACTCGTTCTTGATTTATGGAGGTTTGAAAGATGATCTTGTTTTAAGGAGTTACACAGATGCAAGCTTTCAAACTGATAAGGATGACTATAGATCGCAATCTGGTTTTGTGTTTATGCTAAACGGTGGTGTTGTAAGCTGGAAAATTTCTAAGCAAAGTACAGTAGCTGATTCTACAACGGAATCTGAGTATTTAGCTGCATCGGATGTTGCTAAAGAGGCTGTTTGGATCAAGAAATTCATAACTGGATTAGAAATTGTTCCTAGCATTTCTAATCCAATAGACCTTTATTTCAATAATAATGGTGCTATTGCTCAATCAAAGGAACCAAGAGCACATCAAAGATCCAAATACATACTTATGTGTTTTCATCCCATTCGAGAAATCGTAGAGAGGGAAGACATGAAGATATGTAGAGTACCAACGGATGATAACATAGCTGATCCACTAACAAAGGGACTTCCTCAAGCTAAACATGATGGTCATGTTAGGTCCATGGGTATTAGATACATTATTGATTGGGCCTAGTGCAAGTGGGATATTGTTGGTGTATATTCCCTAGACATGTTATTTGGTGCTTTGTTTGACAATGTTTGTTATCACTTTTCATTTATATAAAGAGATGTTATGGATTATTATTTGTTGCTTCATGTTTTGTTATAATAATCTCTGTCCCTAGTACTTGTGAAGAACTAGTATAAGTTTAATTTGATGATCATGTGATGATCATGTCTATGGGATACAAGTTAAACTTATAGGTATGTGTTGGTGAACATGTTGGGTTTCAACGGATCATGCGCAGCAGAAGACTTTACATGAACAAAACCCAAAGCCAGGATCCGCTATGATCAAATAATTTATAATAAAGATGAAAAGAATTCTAACCTTTTTTTCTCGAAATGAAACTTTAAGATCTTAGGTATTAAGAAAAATACCCTCTCTTGGTATCCACATTTCGAATGGATTAAAGAAATCCTTCTTGGTGAGATTGCTAAATCCTTTAGGCTTGAAAACTTTGGCTTTGAAGAACCCTTCTTCAATCTCTCTTGAATGAATATTATGATTTGATAATTCAGAATAATCAAACCCTAATAACCCTTGAATAATGTTTATTTTTCTCTCACCAAAAACCTCTCTTTGATTTCTCAAATCAATGTGGAAGCATATGTTTTCGGTTGCTGAAAATTGTCTATTATATCCAAGGAAGAAACTTAATCTCATTAGTAAATAGGTTTTCTTGATCAGTAAGAAGTTACCTAAAACTGTTCCTGCTGGACAATAGGATTATATTAAGTTGGCAACGAGCCCGAACCGTTCAGATCTCGTAAATCCTAAGCGGACTCTAGCAAGCCATTATGATTACCCAATTAGTATAATTTTGAAGATCCAAAGTTTCCTATATTATAGAACATATTACAATTTCTTTGTCTCACGATGTCAATTGAACGTAAGCCATGGCCAATGATCAACTTACCTGGTTCAATGCTTTCTCGATTCCGAATATATTAATAATACAAATGACATTGATCTTATCAATTCATTTAAGCATGGCCATGCATTTCATTAATACTATTCATCGAGGGGTCCAAGCTTGACATCTCTCCAAAGATGGACAAATCTCGTCTTGGCTTATTACTCCTTCCTACATGATTCATATTATGCCAATCATACCCTTTATAACTATCCGGTTAAAGACAGCGTTTGAATATGTCAAGCATAATGTTCATCAAGTGAAAGACTGTAATAACCTCAGTTCAAAATATTCAAGTAATATAACTATATGAGATTTAATTATGACATTTGACTATGACATAAATCTAATAACGGGTATATCCAGTTGTTGGGATTCCAAGTAACATGCGTAGTGGAATAAAGCATTTAAATTTTATGAAACCCAAAGCCTATAGATCCATTCATATGATTATGTCAAATATATCTACAATGAATACAAGAATACTAACCCTTGAAGCGTTTGATTAACAACCTTGATTTCGGTAGAGCTTCTTAAACTTGATCACGAACAAGATCACGAACTTGGAGGTGATAAGCTTCACCCTCTAACGGTATCCACACCACGAACGAATATCAAGAAATCTCTTGATATTGGTTGCTAGACCAATTTGTAAAACACACTTTCACAATGATGAACTATATATGGAATATATGTGATCTTCTTGTTCTTCATTTTTATGATCTTAGAACAAGAAAACAGTCTCTCAAACTCTTTGAAGGCTTTTCACAATGCATAGGACTGATTAGGGTAATTAGAGGCTGTTTAAATACTTGTTAAACCTATTCCAAATAGGTAACAAGTGACTAAACCCGCAAGAAAACAGAACAAGAAGTCTTTTCCCCGAAACAGACAAGGTTCGGTCGGGTGTTGAGGTTGGTCCGGTCGGACCCTATGATAGGTCCGGTCGGACCTCCCCCTTTTCCACTTTTCTCCTCTAAATTCCTAATATTCCTCAAAAGGCCCTTCGACCCAAATTCCAATTAAGTCCTTTTAAGATTCGTTCTAATGTGTGTGACCCTTTAGGATTACACTAAGTTGGCAATGGGTGTAAACCAATAAGATATGATTAGGTTCTAGCAAACCGTCATATCTACCCAATTAGTGTAACTATATAAGTTCGTATCCTTTATAGAACATATTACAATCTCTTTGTTTCACAATGTCTATTGAACGTAAGCCATGGTCAAGGGTCAACTTACATAGTTCAATGCTTTCTCGATCCCGAATGTATCGATAATACAAATCTTATTTGAGCACGACCATGCATTTCATCAATACCATTCATCGAGTGGCCAAAGCTTGATATCTCTCTTGACGAGGAACAAATCCCTTCTTGGCTTTTTACTCTTCCCTACATGATTCCGATTACGCCAATCATATTCTTTATAGCCACCCGGTTAGGGGTAACGTTTGAATATGTCAAACGTAATGTTCATCAAGTGGAAGACTGTAATAACCTCAGGTCTAGAGATTCCAGTAATATAACTATATGAGAATTAATTGTGACATTGTGACCATGACATAAATCTCATACGGGTCAGTCCAGTATTTGTTCTCCAACAAATACCCATAAGTTTAATTGTATCCCATACACCATAATCATCATATGATTATCTATCAAACTTATACTTAATAATTAATCACGATTATTAGGGACGGGGATTATTATAATAAACATGCAAAGGATATAATAATCAAACATTCAATATCTTTATTAAAACATAATCAAGAGATAACATTAATCGTTCACATAACGTGCCTAGAGCATGCAACACCAACAATCTCCCACTTGCACTAGGCCTAATTAATGTATCGAATACCCATAGACCTAACATGACCATCATGCTTCGCTTGCGAAAGACCCTTTGTCAATGGGTCGGCAATGTTATCATCAGTTGGTACTCTGCATATATTCACGTCTCCTCTATCAACGATCACTCAAATGATATGAAAACACCTAAGTATGTGTTTGGATTTCTGATGTGATCTAGGTTCCTTTGTTTGAGCAATAGCACCATTATTATTACAATAAAGGTCTATTGGGTTAGCAATGCTAGGAACCACCTCTAGTTCACCAATGAACTTCTTGATCCAAACAGCCTCTTTAGCAGCATCGGATGCAGCAATATACTCAGCTTCAGTTGTAGAATCTGCTACGGTACTTTGCTTAGAACTCTTCCAGCTAACAGCACCTTCATTAAGCACAAATACAATTCCAGATTGTGATCTAGAATCATCCTTGTCAGTTTGAAAGCTTGCATCTGTGTAACCACTTACAACAAGATCATCTTCCATACCTCCATACACTAAGAACGAATCTTTAGTCCTTCGTAAGTACTTAAGAATCGTCTTGACTGCAATCCAATGACTCTCACCAGGGTCTGATTGGTATCTGCTCGTCATGCTTAAAGCATACGAGACATCGGGTCTAGTACATATCATGGCATACATGATGGATCCAATAGCAGAAGCATATGGGATTCCAATCATTCTCTCACGCACATCAGTTGTCTTAGGACACTGATTCTTGCTTAGAGTTATGCCATGACCAACTGGCAAATTTCCTCTCTTAGAGTTTTCCATGCGGAATCTCTTAAGAACTTTGTCAATATATGTATCTTGAATTAAACCAATCAATTTCTTAGATCTATCACGATAGATCCTTATACCAAGGATATAAGCGGCTTCTCCCATATCTTTCATTGGAAAACACTTTCCTAACCAAGTCTTTACAAACTACAGTGCAGGAATGTCGTTTCTAATGAGCAATATGTCATCAACATATAGTACTAAAAATAATACTATGCTCCCACTAATCTTCTTGTATACACAAGGTTCATCTTCATTCTTGATGAAGCCAAACTCTTTGACCGATTCATAAAATCGAAGATTCCAACTCCTAGAGGCTTGCTTCAATCCATAGATGGATCTTTGCAACTTGCATACTTTGTTAGAATTTTCTGGATTTACAAAATCTTCAGGTTGTGTCATATAAACATCCTCAAGCAAGTTCCCATTAAGGAACGCTGGTTTGACATCCATTTTCCATATCTCATAGTCAAAATATGTGGCTATGGCAAGTAAAATTGTTATAGACTTGATCATTGCTACGGGCAAAAAGGTTTCATCATAGTCAATACCATGAATTTGCCTATAGCCTTTCGCTACAAGTCTAGCTTTATAAGTATGCACCTTTTCATCCATGTCATTTTTATTTTTGAAAATACACTTGCATCCTATGGTTTTTACACCTTCGGGTGTGTAAGGATCCCACCCCAAAAAACACGAGCACGTTTCAAGGGCGAAATACCAAACGCGGGAACCGGACCAATTTAACGGAGTCGCCACATTTTGTTAATTTTAAACCCAACAAAATGACAAAGGTTTGAGTTCAAAGGTTCGGAGATCAGGTTACAACTTGGGAAGAGTTTTTACGTCCTCCCAAGTTGCCTCGGACAAAGCCGAGTCTCCCTTGTTAGTTAACAAAAGTGCATGTGTGTGTGTGTGTTTTAACGGAAAATCTTTGTTTTAACTTTTTATTTATCTTTTCAACTGAAAAAGGGTTTGTTTGACAAGAAAACAGAAGACAGAAGGGCAAAATGGTCAATCTCCCCATACAGCCAAAGTATCCGTACGGATGGGAGACCACTCCTGGGATTTTACAGTTTGTTCAAGCAACAGTCCAGTTCCAGGCAGAAACAGAGCATTCTGCTTGAACTGGACCAAACTGTTCTGATTCCAGTTTGTTATTCCAACACAAAACAACATTAACAACTCATTCCTATGCCATTTGATCATCAAAGAACCTCCCAAAACAAGAGTTTGGGCATGATCAAAGGCAATCATGGGAGAAACATGAAAAAGGTGGCCAATATGCCCTTTTGAGCCATAGTGACCATTTGATGAGTAAGGATTGAAACTTTACCATCAAAATGGCTCTTCTAGGCAAGATTAATCCTTTAGGGACAAGAACAAACCATAAATATTGGATCTTTATTACCCAAACTTGGGAATTTTGGGCTAGATCAAGGTGATGAGGATAAAGATTGAGAATTTATCCTCAACATGATCATCATAGCTTAAAATGAGCAAAATGAACAACAAGAGCATCATCCATGACAAGAATGTAAATGAAAATCAACAAGCCATGATCAAACTAGGTTTGAACCTCTTCCACACAAAGTATAGAGGGCACCTTTGATCATCTCATGGCTTGGACTAGGAAATTTAAATAGTAATAGATATATGTATATTGCTTGAATGGACAAGACTTGCAAGAATGTAAAGATAACCAATAAATGACAAGATCAAAGATAAATAGAGTTCTTAGATGAAGAGAAGGGAGGGGGAGAAGGTGGCTTTACCTATCTTGGTTTAGGCCAATCTTCCTTTCTCTCTTTCACTCTTTGTTCACTCTTACTCACACCATTCTGAGGTGAATTCGACAGAGTAACCTTAGTTCTAATGTTTCTCCCCCCTGAAATGATCAGCAAGGGTTCTATTTATAGGGACTGAGGGTGCCCAAACCAGCCGTACGGCTAGGCCCCTCTAGTACCCAAAGCATCTGTACGGCTCAGCCTGGCGAGCTTCTGGATTTTTCCAATTTTATACCAGAGTAGTCCTGGAATTTATAGCTTATCCTAGGGAGGTCCTGGCCTATTAGCTTATCCCTGAAACGGTGCTAAGGCTACCTCTAAGATAGGTCGGTTTTATATTGAGGTACTTACAGAGCCCCTCGGCAACGTCGCTTCGAAGGAGAGGGGTTGTCAATAGAAATAAGCATCCCAATCTGACGGGACGACGGCTTTAACCGATTTTGGTTGCATGGCTGGACCTAGTGGTATAGGATTCCTACGTATCCCGTTCGCGGGGAATCAAGCCTAACGTAGTTCGGAGGTACGCGGGGTTACTTAGATCCGCAAGGAGGCATGACTCTAGGGGTCAGAGGCGAGACATGGTCAACTTGGCTCTATGGGAGAGGGTTGACTTGCTGGGGATACGGTCAACTTGACTCTATAGGAGAGGGTTGACTTACACGGGATAGATTTTTACTGGGCTTACATCGGGGACGGCCTATGGTGACTATTCTAAGTCCAAGCTTGACCGGGGTCAACTCCATCTTCGGGGAGATTGACGGGAAAACTGGTCTTACGTCCTTCTAAGGACTATCGGGACAAAGGCTCTAGCCTATAATGACTATTCTAAGTCTAAGTTTGACCGGGGTCAACTCCATCTTTGGGGAGATTGACGGGAAAACTGGTCTTACGTCCCTCTAAGGACTGCCGGGACAAAGGCTCTCAAAACTCACCCTCAAATGCCCAATGCAATTTGAAAGGGGAAAAACATTATTTTCACAAAATACACCCTCAAATGCCCAATGCAATTTGGAAGGGGACAACAAACACATTTTTTTATTTTTTTAAAAATACACCCTCGACCGCCCAATGCGAATTGAAAGGGGACAAGCAAACACATTTTTTTTTCAACATACACCCTCAACCGCCCAACGCGAATTGAAAGGGGACAAGAAAACACATTTTTTTTTCAACATACACCCTCAACCGCCCAACGCGAATTGAAAGGGGACAAGGAAACACATTTTTCCAACATACACCCTCAACCGCCCAACGCGAATTGAAAGGGGACAAGAAAACACTTTTTTTTTTTCCGAAATATTCATTCCTCAAAGCAAATCTTTTGACGAAGCATGTCAGTCAAATTTTAGATTTTAATTTAACCACGAGGTTTATTATGCATAAAGTCCTTGGGAGTTTCATCCATTCTTTAGGAGTGGTCGGGAGTAGAGGACCCTTTCGTCGTCGATGTCGGGGTAGCCCCATGTCCTTATTGGTGTCGATGGCGGCATAGCCCCCATATCCTTGCATGTGTTAAGGTAGCCCCATGTCCTCGTTGGTGTCGGGGTAGCCCCATGTATTTGTCGGCATCGATGGCGGCATAGCCCCATGTCCTCGTTATTGTCGATGTCGGGGTAGCTCCATGTCCTTATATGTCAGTGGTGGCATAGCCTCATGTCACCTTTTGACCTTTGGCGTTGGCGTAGACCCAATACATCCTCTGAAGTGAAGTTAGGAACCCATCCCTTCTCGCGACGCACCCTTTCTTTTGCCTAGGCCGCCCTTTCGGGTTTTCAACCTAGCGAGCTACTTTTTTTGCGTCTTTTATGGCACACCCTGTTTTTTGCCTAGGCCGCCCTTGCGGGTTTTCAGCCTAGCGGGCTACTTTTTTGGTGTCTTTCTTTTTTTCTCTCTTTTTTTTATGAGTGATCCAGCCGACTCGATGGGACTAGGACTTAAGATATCTTTTGGTGAAAGCATGCAGGGGCATTCATTTAGGCGGGAGAGAGTCCCTCAATGTATCACAAAATGAGAGGAAGCCCCTACTTGACAGAACATAAGTGTTTAGCTCTTTCCTAAGATGTAGAGAAGAAGACTTGTTGAGACATTTGAAATTCTCCTTGGTTAATACCATCAAATGATTGCTTGAATGGACCATGTTTATCATTAGGTCAAGATTAGGACAAGCAATTAGCCTTAACATGTATAAATGTTGTGATCAATTAAGATTATGATTCGATCAATGGCAAGATTGAAAAAAACCAGGGTATGTGTTTAGGGGATTGGTCCTTGGTGTGATGACCGGGCAATGTGTATGAGGAAATCGGTCATTGACGGGACCATGGGATAAAGGCTTGGCTACTTTGGGAAAGCCATGGTTTGACGGTTCTTTTTCACGCTGTGACCGGACCCGAAGGTTGCCTACGTTCCCCTCATTCTGAGGAGCTCAGGTCACCGTAGTTCGGCCTTGGGCCGTCTTTTGCTGAAATTGGCTTTCTTTCGATGTTGCCTCGGAGGACGTTGTTGCTCACTTTGCTTTGCGGTGAACTCCTTGGGATGGACCTCTTGGGGTGAACCCTCTTTGGCGTGAACGGGCCTTTCTTTCCGCCATTTCCTTTCCTTCTTTCCATAGATTCATTTCCTTTCCCTATTCTCCTCTTTATTTTTATTTTTTATTATTATTATTATTTTTGGGAGGAGGTAAACATTAGCCCCAGCTTGCTTTCTCGGGCATTGGCTCCTTTGTGGCCCCTTGGTGGCGTGCCTGTTACTTTGGGCTGACTTTGAAGATTCCCGGAAGCCCTATGCTTGGTCGCACACGTGTGAGCACTGTCAAATCTTGGTGGTAGAGCAACACCGTCCTCACCTTTTCACTGTCTCGGGATGCCTTCGATGTGCATCAAGAATTGGTTTTGGAAAGGTGTATCGGGGAAGTGTATCGGGGAAGTGTATGAGGGAAGACTTGCCATTAATGATTTCTTTATGCCAATTGATCACAACATTTATTCACATTAAAATTAATTGTTTGCATTTAGCATTTCTCATTCGTGTTAGGTCCATTCGCCCTTAACGAGTCGTCATTGACTAGTATGCTTAGAAGTCAATTCATCATTTTGGGGACGTAGCAATCAATTGATCATAACAAGCAAGGCAATTTCAAGAGTAAATGTATATTGCAAATAATGTCTCAAGTCTAGAGAGAAGAGAATGAAAGTGACTCTTTTATATAGATAACTTTGTACAAACATGTCCGAGTACGGACCTTGGCAAAAATAAAAAAGACACAGTCCAAGACAGACTTTTAGATCCTACGAGGCTGGAAGACTCATTTTTTTTTCAGGGACGGGCTCCTATGAGGTGCGGTGGTCCATTTCCTTCTTTGACTGTTGGAGGGGTTGTCGGCGGCATATTCCATGTCTTCCACGGGGAACTCGGGTTCCGTGTCATCGGGAAAGATGTCGCGAGGTCTTCACTTGGCTCGGCGTTGTGATTGCCGGATCTGTCTTTGGCCATTTCTTTTCGATGACCTCCTTTCGAGGTGCATATTCTCGTGCATGTCATTCAGCGAGGTTACGGATCTCCATTTGATGTAGCCTCCTTTGGGCTTTTGGAGCTTTGGCCCTCTGTCGTGGATGATGATCCAGTTTGTGTTGACCTCCTTGTTCACGTGGGAGCCAATTCGGATGTGGGCTCCTTGGTCGATGTTTCAGGCGGGCAAAACCGCAAAGGACTTTAGCATTTTAAACCTCAAGGTGAAATTATAACCATGGTTCAAGAGAGACGCTTCATTAGCGGATTAGCCTTTTAGGAAAACTTGATCTTTTATTTTAAGAAAATTGGATCTCCATTTTTTTCTTGGAAAAACACACTTTTTTTTTTTGGAAGACTCACACACACATTTTTTTTCATTTTTTTTTAGGATTGACCGGGCCGAAGTTGCCTACTTTCCCCTTACCACGAGGGAGGGGGTCCCACGTGATGAGAGGCTCAGGTCACCGTAGTTCGAACGGATTTAGAATTCTAAAACAAACATGACTGACTTGTCGGAGGATAACGGGGATCCATCCATCCAAGGACTAAAACCGACTTCCTAGGAAACTATGCCTAGGGACTTCACGGGAATTTTGCGATCCATCCGAAGATCGACGGGTGTCTCGGAGTTCTTCCAAAGGCTTCACGAGGGGACCTAGGGCACAACGGCCTAGGGTTTCAGCAACGGGGACCTAGGAGACAACGGCCTAGGGTTTCAGCAATGGGGACCTAGGAGACAACGGCCTAGGGTTTTGACGGAAATCTCAACAATGGGGACCTAGGAGGCAACTGCCTAGGGTTTTAACAGGAATCTCAACAATGGGGACCTATGAGGCAACGGCCTAGGGTTTTAACGGGAATCTCAACAATGGGGACCTAGGAGGCAGCGGCCTAGGGTTTTAACGGGAATCTCAACAATGGGGACCTAGGAGGCAACGGCCTAGGGTTTTAACAAGAATCTCAACAATGGGGACCTAGGAGGCAACGACCTAGGGTTTTAACAGGAATCTCAACAATGGGGACCTAGGAGGCAACGGCCTAGGGTTTTAACGGGAATCTCAACAATGGGGACCTAGGAGGCAACGGCCTAGGGTTTTAACGGGAATCTCAACAATGGGGACCTAGGAGGCAACGGCCTAGGGTTTTAACAGGAATCTCAACAATGGGGATCTAGAAGGCAACGGCCTAGGGTTTTAACGGAAATCTTTTGAATCCATCCAAAGATTTACAGGCGTCTTGGAGATCATCTGAGGAATTTACGAGACTTAACAGAGGTCTTGGAGGGTAACGGGGATCCGTCCAAAGACTAACAAAACTTGGCTAAGGTCTTTGAGGATAACGGGGATCCGTCCAAAGACTAACAAAACTTGGCTAAGGTCTTGGAGGATAACGGGGGTCCGTCCAGAGACTAACAAAACTTTAACAGAGGTCTTGGAGGATAACGGGGATCCGTCCAAAGACTAACAAGACTTTAACAGATGTCTTGGAGGATAACGGGGATCCGTCCGAAGACTAACAAGACTTTAACAGATGTCTTGGAGGATAACAGGGATCCATCCAAAGACTAACAAGACTTTAACAGATGTCTTGGAGGATAACAGGGATCCATCCAAAAACTAACAAGACTTTAACAGATGTCTTGGAGGATAACGGGGATCTGTCTAAAGACTAACAAGACTTTAACAGATGTCTTGGAGGATAACGGGGATCCGTCCAAAGACTAACAAGACTTTAACAGATGTCTTGGAGGATAACAGGGATCCATCCAAAGACTAACAAGACTTAACGGATGTCTTGGAGGATAACAGGGATCCTTCCAAAGACTTAACAAAGCGACGTTTGTTAACGCAGGACTGCGATGTGTCAAAGGCAAGAAGTAAAAACGGAGCAAACTCATGCGATGTGCAATTATTTATCCATTCAAGTTCACTTAAAAAGCATTTTTATTCCTAAATGATTGGAAAAGATTTCTCTTCTTTCTCACAACTACTCTAAATCATGGATCAGTGGAGGCCATCACTACGCTTATAGATGTAGATACCCCAGGAAACCACGGCTTTAGGCTAGAGCGGTGAATTATCCTAGGATGTCTAACTTGTTTTTAGAGTCGCCACCTATGTTTTGAGGAACATAAGAAAAACCTATTGATAATAGCCTAAATTTGATTACGAAAACAGTGATTCTTTGTTTTGAGGTTCGGGGTTAGATTACGAGATGGGAAGCATCGAAACACCCATCTTGCCCAACTAAAGTTGGTCTTGCTTTATCAAAATCTACATGAATGACAATGTTCTTCTTCTTCTTCTTTAAATTATAAAACGGGGTTTAAAAATAAAGTTTGAAATGTAGGAGATAACTCCTTAACCAACCTCAATGAGATGAGGTGATCATTAGAGTCATGTCCCAAAATGATTTGGGTGATTGCACTTTGATAAAACAAAAAGAAAGAGAAAAGAGATGAAGTTGAGAAAGGGAAAGAAATGGTTTTACCTAGACTTCAAGAAACTTCAAACACTTCTCGTTGAATTACTTGGAGAAATCCTTTGGAAAATGCTTTGAGAGGAGGAAACTTGGTAAAGTCAAGGTCTTTTGATCAAAGTTTTGTCTTAAGTTTTTCGTCCTAAGTTTTCGGTCCTTGAAAATGGAGGTAAAGAGAGGTTTTTATAGGTGAAAGAGGGGTGTTTTTGGTGCCAAAACTCAGTCACCAAGAAATTCTTCCCGGGCAAAATCCTGTAAATTGAGCAAGGGAGAGAATCCTGGCCAGAAATCTGTAACTGACGCCCAGAGGCGCGCGCTTCCTGCTTTGGGGCGGGAGGCGCGCGACTCAGAGAAGGAAATTTTGACAGAATGGACTAGAAAGTCAGCCCTGTTATTCAGTTTAGTCCCTGGACTTAACGAAGTCAGTCAGGAACTTAACGGAAGTGACAGAAACTAACGAGAAACACTTAAAATGGGGAGAAACACAAGATCAAATGTGCAATCGGGGTGAGAGGTCCAAGGCGGGGTGTCTACAGAGCCCCTCGGCGACGTGGATTGCAAAGCAAAACGCGTTGACGAAAGTTAAAAAACCCGCCGAGGACATCACCAAGAAAAAAGCAAAGACTCAATGAAAGCAGGAATTTGAAATTGCGAGAGATAGTGGTGCGCTCCCTGTATGAGCGACTTTTGTTGATAGAGGGGGTGGCATGATCCGTTAGGTGAACCTGCCGGCTGAATGTTTTGAATGAGGCCGTTAGTGAACCTTTTGAACGAGGCCGTTAGTGAACCTTTGGAGAGGCCGTTGGTGAACCTTTGGGGAGGCCGTTGGTGAACCTTTGAGGAGGCCGTTAGTGAACCTTTGGGGACGAATCCGTTAGTGAAATCCGTTGATGAGGCCATTAGTGAACCTTGGAGAGGCCGTTAGTGAACCTTTGAAGAGGCCGTTAGTGAACCTTTGAGGACAAATCCGTTAGTGAAATTTGTTGATGAGGCCGTTGGTGAACCTTTGGAGAGGCCGTTAGTGAACCTTTGGAGAGGCCGTTAGTGAACCCTTGTAGAGGCCGTTGGTGAACCTTTGGAGAGGCCGTTAGTGAACCTTTGAGGAGGCCGTTAGTGAACCTTTGAAGAGGCCGTTAGTGAACCTTTGAAGAGGCCGTTAGTGAACCTTTGAAGAGGCCGTTAGTGAACCTTTGGGGAGGCCGTTAGTGAACCTTTGTAGAGGCCCTTAGTGAACCTTTGTAGAGGCCGTTAGTGAACCTTTTGACGAATCCGTTAGTGAAATTCGTTGATGAAATATTGCTTTGAAGTCTCGTGCCACTTGGAGTCACACTTGACTTTTTTTGAATTGTGGGGTGTGGGCACAGTTGACCGCGACCAGAAAAATATCCCTGCTGGGGATGAAATGTTGAGATTGACCCTTGAGGGGGGTATGGTACCCGTGATAGAACTTAGGGAGTTCGGGATCCGGAGGAGGACAGCCTACTTTTGAGTGGGAGTTTCTATCCTACTTTCAATTTTTGACATGCCTTAGGGGCGGACCATAAGAATGTGTGCGCAACTGGGTGTCCGAGGATAGGTGCTGTGCCTTGATTTAAGCTGGAGATCTATGACAAGACCTTTTCTTGAAGTGATTTAGACTTGGGAGGCGCGCGCTTTCCTCTGTAGGCTTGGGACGCGCGCGTATTTCAGACCGCTGGCGGGTGGCGCGCGCGTCTGGGAGGCAGAATTCCGGGCTTGACATTTGCTGGCCAAAAGAACACCCAACAGCTATAATATCATCTTCTGTTCGACCACTTGATTCTCACAGCTCCTTTCTGCCATTTTTGAACATCATATTATTGCTTAACTTTGCTTGTGATCAACATTTTCCATGGCTTCCAATTCTTTTGTTCTTGATGCCAAGGTTGTTAGTGGGTATGAAAAGGACTTGGGCACTTTTGTGTATTCTTTCAAGACCCATCCCAAGAAGGCCTTCATTAAAGACTTCGGGTTCCGAGTTCTTTTCACTTTGCGGACGTTGAAGCCGGATTGGGATTTGTTGAGAGCTGCCGCGGCTTTCTGGGATTGCGACAGCCATACTTTCAACTTTTTAGCTAATGAAATGGTGCCGACTGTTGATGATTTCGGGGCCATCCTTGGTATGCCTTTGGCCGGTCGGATTGCCATCCCTAAATATCACCGTGGTGCCATTGACTCTTGGGTTGAGTCACTGAATCTCCCTGTTGAGGACGTGAGGAGGATGTTGCACGGTACCGTGATTGACATAACTGAGTTGCTGATGTTCTTCAGTTTACACTCGGAGGACCCGGTGGTTCAATCTTTCAAAAGGAATGCCATGGCCGCTTGTCTCTTTAGTGAAGTGCTATTTGCTACACCCTTCGGGACTGCGGATGTGCAGTTGGCTGAGATTATTTTGCAAGCCAAGGAGCAACAATTTAGTGTAATCCCTCTTATTGTAGGGGAGACGTTGCACGGCCTTGATGAGTTACATAGGACGGGAAAGATGTGTCGGGGAAGCCCTCTGCTCTTGACCATATGACTCCGAGAACACTTCAAGATTTATTCCCCGGATGGTGATTTGTCTCCCTTTGCTGTTCATAGGAGGAAGCTGTTGATCCGGGATTTATCTGAAGATGGTTGGAAGGAATTCCTTGCCTCTCGGGTAACTGTCGATATTGAGTGGTGCCCTCCTTCTTGGGGTCTTCGTCCTTTTGTGGAATGGACTCTTGGTTTTCAGCACGTGGTTGTACCCGGCTTGAGAGATTCTTCATTTTACCAGCCAGAGCGGGTTCTGCGGCAGTTCGGTCGCCAACAAACAATTCCTTTTCCGAGGATGGAATGCTTCGACCAGTTGCTTACATGGGTCCGGATTTCTCGAGTGAGCTTCAGTCGTCTTGGGGAGATGATCGTAACCGTTGGGCTTTTGTTCCTCTGCATCGGGGAAGTGTCTTCCTTCCCGAGAGCTACTTGGATTATTTGTTTGGTACCCTTTACCGTGGTATCACTTGGGTCGATGTGCTTCGTGCCGAATTGTTGGGAAATGGTTTTGAGCCAAGCAGCGCGTTGAGATATAGGGAGGCTGCTGCTGATTCGAGTAACATTCTTGCTGACCCTTTCGGTATTCCTTTGGATGACTTTTATGCTAGGAGAGGTGCCGAAACACAGAAGGTTTCGGTGCGTATCAGTGCTCCTCCGCTATCCAAGAAGAATAGGATTGAGAGACGATCGGGTGGTCCTTTGAAGGCTAAGAGAAAATTGGATTTTTCTTAGTACCCTAAGAGATTGCAATTAAATTAGACCACTTTGTTTTAGGATTTAATATTTTGATGTCTTTTGTTGCTCAATAAATCCGTTGTAATGGTTTGAATAATTCATTGAATGAATAAGAATTGCATCTTGTTATTTGAAGTGAATTGGGTATTTTTTATATGTTTTAGACCGCACCCGAAGGTTGCCTACGTTCCTCCAGTTGGGAGGCTCAGGTCTCCGTAGTTCAAACAAACAAAGACCACTTTTTTTTTATTTTTTTTTTGTGTGCACCCTGTTTTTTGCCTAGACCGCCCTTTCGGGTTTTCAATCTAGCGGGCTTCTTTTTGCACGTGCTCTAATTTTTGCCTAGGCCGCCCATGCGGGTTTTCAACCTAGCGAGCGATTTTTTTTTTTTTTTTTTATGGTCTTTGTTGTATTAAGCATAGAACCTCTTGAGCTTGTCGAGGTTGACCTCTTTTGGCAGCTGGTCACCATCTAAATCCACAAGCCGGACTGCACCGCCGCTTAGTATCTTTTTGACCACGTACGGACCGATCCATCGGGGTCCCCATTTCCCCAGGGGATTCATGGCATTAGGAGGATGTTGTCTTAAGACCAAATCTCCCACATTGATGTTTCGAGGCTTCACCTTTTTGTTGAAAGCTCTTGCCATCCTTTGCTGATACGCCCTTGTGCGTTCGAGTGCTCTTAGCCTTTTCTCGTCGAGTAAGGCTAGCTGTTCGTATCGACTTTGCATCCAGTTGACCTCGTTGACTTGATTCTCGAGGAGGACCCGTAGAGATGGGACTTCAAGTTCGATTGGGAGTACGGCTTCAGAACCATAGACTAACGCATAAGGAGTTTCTCCCGTTGCTGACCGTATTGATGTGCGGTAGCCCCACAATGCTAATGGTAGCTTCTCGGGCCAATCCCTCCCTATCGAGGCCATTTTCTTGACGATGGTCTCGATGGTCTTATTTGCTGCTTCAACCGCGCCATTTGCTTGGGGACGGTAAGGATATGACTTGTGCTTGGTGATCTTGTATTCTACCAAAAGTGCATCCATTTCTTTCTCAAAGTGAGAGCCGTTGTCGGAAATGATTTCATGAGGCACGCCGTATCGGCACATGATATTAATCTTTACAAATTTGGCCACTTTCTTGGCATTGAGGGTCCGATATGCTTGTGCTTCGACCCACTTTGTGAAGTAGTCGACTGCCACTAGGACGAATGACTGCCCATTGCTTCCGACAGGATGGACTTTACCGATGATGTATATCCCCCAACAAGAGAAAGGCCAAGGTGTGACCATGTTGTAAAGTTGCGAGGGTGGAGCATGTTGCAGATTAGCGTGGAATTGGCACTTGGCGCACCTTTTGACTTTCTCAATACAGTCTCGTTCTATAGTGCTCCAGTAGTAACCAATGCGGAGTATCTTCTTGACTAGCATAAACCCATTCATGTGGGGTCCACACTCTCCTTCGTGCGCTTCACACATTATCTCTTGAGCTTCGGCCTCATTGGCACATAAGAGATTGATCCCGTCGTGGTGCCTTTTATAGACTCGGTCCCCAATCAGTACGTACCGAGAGGCTAGCCTTTGCAGAGCTGCTTGAGACTTCTTATTTCTATTCTCGGGATAAGTGCCATCTTTGAGAAAATTCATGATATCCGAATACCACGGAGAGTTTGTTTGAACCTCGTTGATCTCGATACTCATGCAATATGCCAGACTGTTCCTTCGGGCAATTTTAAAAGGCTTCACCATTTTCCCTTTGGGCATTTCGACTAATGAAGCTATAGAGGCCAGTGCATCGGCGAAGCGATTTTTATCCCTTGGCAGGTAATTGAAAGTGATCTCTTGGAACTGTTCAACCAATTCTTCAAGGTGTTGACCATACTGTTGGAGAGTCAGGTCTTGGGTTCGCCATTTACCCGATTGCTGATTGATAAGGAGCAAAGAGTCGCCGAATACTTCTAGTTCCGTGACGTTTCTTTCGAGAGCTGCTTCGAGCCCTGCTATGCATGCTTCGTACTCGGCAATGTTGTTGGTAGCTTCGAATTCCAGGCGGATGGCAATGGGAGTGTAGATGTCTTTTGGATCGACAAGCAATACTCCTATACCAAAACCGTGTTTATTGGCGGCTCCATCGAAAAAAAGTTGCCACTTATTTTCCTCGATTGCAGTAGAAATTAAGTGCTCGTCGGGGAACTGTACGTCTTCCCCCTTCACTTCGTCACACGGGAATTCGGCAAGCTGGTCACTGAACACTTTCCCCCTGACGGATTTTAGTGTGACGTAAGTGATATCATAGTCGGCGAGCATGAAGTACCATTTAGCTATTCTTGTTGACATGAAAGGCTTCTCGAAGATGTAGCGGAGCGGGTCCACCTTTGCTACTAGCTTGATCGAAAAAGCTTCCATATAGTGTTTGAGCTTTTGAGTGACCCAAACCAATGCTGCACATGACTTATCTAAGACAGAGTAGTTCTTTTCGCCTCCTTGGAATCGGCGACTGACAAAATAAATGGCATTCTCCTTTGTGGACTCTCGTTGCTCTTGTGCTAACATAGCCCCTAGGGCTTCATCATTGACAGTGAGATAGAGCAAAAGAGGTTTCTCCTTGTGCGGCGGAACTAGAACAGGAGGGCACGTCAAGTAATGCTTCACTTGGTCGAAGGCTTCTTGGCACGCGTCGGTCCATTCTAGAGCCACATTCTTCTTGAGTAGCTTGAAGATTGGCTTGCACATGGAAGTGAGTTGGTGCACAAACCGACTGATGTATTGCAGTCTGCCCATAAAACCTTTGATCTCTTTCTGCGTCTTTGGAGGAGGCATGTCAATGATTGCCTTGATTTTGGAGGAGTCTACTTCAATTCCCCTTTCAGTGACCATATAACCAAGGACTTTGCCTCGGATAACCCCGAACGTGCACTTTGCAGGGTTGAGCCTCATCTTGTGTTGACGAAGCCTTTCGAAGAACTTGCGTAGGTTGACTAAATGTTGACCATCGGTCCTTTTGGAGTGAATGATCATGTCGTCCACATAGACCTCGATTTCTTTGTGAATCATATCGTGGAACAAGTCTGTCACGGCTCTTTGGTAGGAAGCCCCAGCATTTCTTAACCCAAATGGCATGACTGTGTAGCAAAAGGTACCCCACGGTGTTGTGAAGGCTGTCTTGTGTTGATCTTCCTCGGCCATGAGAATCTGATTGTACCCAGCGAACCCATCCACGAATGAGCGAACCTCATAGGCAGCAGTGGAGTCGACCAGCATGTCGATATTAGGGAGTGGAAAATCATCCTTTGGGGAAGCTTTGTTCAAATCCCGGAAGTCCACACAAACTCGAACCTTTCCGTTTGCCTTTCTGACTGTCACGATGTTGGCTAACCATGTCGGATACTCGATAACCTTGATGAAACCCACACTGAGGAGCTTCTCAATCTCTTCTTTGACTTGCAGAGACCATTCTGGCTTGATCTTTATGAGCTTCTGCTTTACCGGCTTGGCATCTTCTCTGATCGGAATTCTGTGCTCCGCTACCTTTCTGTCCAAACCCGTCATGTCTTTGTATGACCATGCGAACACATCCACGAACTCCTATAGTAGTGCAGTCAATCTGTCTCTGTCGTCCCCCTTGAAGAAGCTTCCAATCTTAATCTCTCTTGGTTCTTCTTCGGTACCCAGATTAACAACATGCAATTCTTCGTCAGCCTTAGGACCATTTTCACCACGACTACGGACTTGTTGAGCAAGTTCATTTAAGTATGTTGTGTTTTCGTGGTCTATTTCATCATAATTTGAATCGTTATTAACTTGTTCATTAAGTTCATTATTAGTTAATTCATCATTTATGATGTTTGCAATCTCAGGGTACTCAGAAATATCAAATTTTTCATTAGCAAAGAAAGGAAACACACGCTCGGCTATGGCCTCCAAATCCTCTGGGGTGAGGGTATTAGAGACACTCTCGGACTCGAAAGTAAGTGTGAGCCGCTCTTCCTTTGTTGCTGTGCGGGGTATGCAACCCATTTCTTGGACTAAGAATTCTTCGGATACCACGGGCCCTTTCGTAGAATACCAATTGTTGATCGGCTCGGAGCTTGGCGGGATCTCACTGATAGTCTCTTTCATGGTGACGGTGCCATGGATGGCGTTGACTTGGCATTCATTCATTATGGCGAGCTCTTCGAACATGGAGGCTAAATCTGTCAGTTCTTCCCCCACGATAATTTCTGTCTCGGACTCTATAGTCACCTTCCTTCCCCACCATTCACGGGGCGACATGGGAGTTGGTTCCCTTTCGGATTTCTGGATCTCACAATCGGAGAAGATTTCGAGACCGGGCTTTTTGACACCCTTATTGTTAACCCACAGCTCGGGAAAGATCATGTATGGGACGTCTTCCCCTTGGCGGACAAAATAGCCATTCAATGTCTTGCGGTAAGGCCTTAGATTAGGGACCTCATAACGACGGCCTTCTTTACGAGCTTGGGCCTTTTCATTCTTGATTACTTGCTCTTGTTTCAAGTCCTCTCTGGAAGGCTCGTACCCCAAACCGAATGTGTTCTTGACAAATGGGACTTGCACAGGATGTAGGATTCCTTGTTGATATTTTCCTAGGCCTAAACCAGGGAAGTAGTCCATATTCCTCATCATGCGGAGGACTTTGTGATTACTGGGGGTCCATGATCCGTTTCCCCCTTCTTTGTCAATGGCGTTGATTGAGACGCCGGAGAGAGTGGAGTCTGGTAAACCATGCTGAACTTGGTGGATGGGCTCACCTTTTTGTGGATAGTGACGTTTTCGGCCATGACGGTCACTATTTCATCACCATTTCGGATCTTGACACATTGATGGAGAGTTGACGGGACGGCATTAGCATTGTGAATCCATGGTCGACCCAAAAGTAAGTTGAACGAGGCCGGGATGTCAAGCACTTGGAATGGAATGGACATGACCATGCTCCCAAACTCAATGTCTATTTCAATCATGCCCATGACTGTACGGGCGGTGCTGTCATAACCTCAGATTACTTGAGTAGAAGGCTTCAAATCGGAATCCTTAAGCCCAGTATGCCCATGATTCTGCCAGGCATGAGATTGAGTGCGGAACCACCGTCCACTAAGACTTTTGAGATGGGTCTCCCCCTTGCTCGTACCTTGAGGTAAATAACCTCGTTGTGGTCGGAACCAAATGGTGGAAGGTCTATATCGGCAAAGGTGATGACGTTGCCGAAATGAATGTGATCGATCATTGCCGTGAGGTCCTCGGGAGTAGTGTCGGGAGAAACTGATGTATCATCGAGATTGCGGATGACAAGATCTCGGTGTTTCTTTGAGGATGCAATGAGGTCCCAAATAGAGATGTTGGCTTGAGTTTTCTTGAGTTGGACAAGTAGAGGATCTTCGGGAGTGTCGCGAGCTTGCGGCCTTTGAGAAGAGGAGCTTGGTGCGGAAGTGGAAGGGTTGCTTGCTATGACTCGACCGGATCGAGTTAGCATGTTGACGTTCCCATCTTGCTTCTTTTTCCTATTCTCTAGTACTTCCCTCATTACCTCATCGTAAGTTACAACATAACAAGAATTGTCAAGTTTATTCATAACATTGGGGCCCCCATTCACAATTGGGATTGAATGGGTGGTCCCCTCGAGTTCTCCTATCTCTATTACATTGACATGTTCTCCATTAGTCACTACAAATTCTTTCTTGTCTATGAGATCTTGAATGACATTGCGGAGAACGAAGCAATCCTCGGTGGTGTGGCCACTATATTGGTGGTAGCCATAATATTTGTGGTGATCATGATTGGGGTGGACCGTCTTGGGTTGGTACCCTTGTACGGGTGTGACTTGACCCTTTGCCTTGAGGACCTCGAAAACTTCGGTTTGAGTCATGCCTTGGAGAGGCGTGTAGACACGGTCATTTCGGGACTTCTTCCCTTGAGGTGGAGGAACCTTTTCGTAATTCCCCTTATCGATAGTGACGGCGTTGACCGAGGCCTCTTTTGTGGAGTCGGAAGCGGCCTTGTATCGGTAAGTAGGAGTGGCCTTCTTAATCTCCTTGAGCAAGTCATCCATGCGTACCCCCGCCTCATACATTTGGGAGAAGTCGGAGTAGCAAGCCCCACTTAGGTGGGTGCGGAGATCAATCTTGAGACACTTGAGAAAGATGTCCATTTGCTCTTTTGTGTTCGGCCTCTCAACAATTTCAGAGAGTTTGTCATTCCATCTCCTTGTGAAGTCAATGAAGGACTCGTTGTCTCTTTGAGTGGTGTTCTCTAGCTATTTCCTTGTGGGCCGGTGAGTGGTGTTGCCTTGGTATTGGTTCTTGAAGGCAAGCATGGCGGAGTCCCAATCAAGACGGACAGTGAGCGGGAGAGTAGCATACCAATCTTTTGCCGCCCCCTCGAGAGTGAGAGGAAAGCATTGAGCCATCACCTTGGGGGAGACCTTATTCGGAACCATTGCCCAAATATAAGTCTCAATGTGAGCCATGGGACAAGAGTTGCCCTTGAATTTGCTTATGTCGGGCATCTTGAACTTATCAGGAAGAGCGGTCATAGTACTCATGAGGATGCATGATTGATAAAGGCTTGTGTCGGAGCCTTTTCCCATGTTGAGCCCATTAAATTTTTGGTCGATGTAGGCCATGATAGAATCCACCATTTTGGGTTCATTGTTCTCGGAACTCGGCTCTACCATTTTCTTGGTGCGGGTGTTGACATAAGGACTTTTGAACAAACCCTCGGTCCATTCGGATTCATCATCATTATTCTTGTTCTTCCCCTTGGCAAGGTTAGTGAGCTTTTCTTTCATTAGCTCCATCTCGGCCTCGTGGGCCTCCCTTTGGCTGTCGAGGTGGGATTGCCAAATGTCGTCTTTTCTTTGTGCCTCCATATTAAGGGTGGAGACTTGTTCTTGGAGGAGTTGGACCATGGTTGAGAGCTGTTCGAGAGACATGGTGTTGCTGCAGTCGGTCATGGTTGATGTAGGAGCTGTCGGAGTGATCTCTTCATGGACTAACCGATTTGCCGAATCCCGGTAGACTCTGTAAGTACCAATTGAACCTATATTGCAGAAGAGGCCCTTGTCAGTCTTGAGTAACACTTGCGGTCCGAAGAGGCTTAGAACACACAATTGGGCACACGACTCGAACCACATAAGAAAAGACTCTTTTTTTTTTATAAGTCGGAGGGAATGGATCCCTTTTTGGGGTTTCTAAGAAAATAATGGAATCGTCACACTAGTATATAGACCATCTCGAGGTCCCATATACTCATCGGATTCCATCACGTTTGTGAATCCTACATGTATTGGGATTAAACTAAATTAATGTAGTAAAGCATACATGCGGGGACGGATTTTTATTTTCGTCCAAAATAACCACTTTTGGGGACGGATTTTTATTGCGTCCGTTTCAACAAGTTGGCATGTATGATTTGAAGACATTAGTTTAGGGAAATCTCGGTACATGGAAACCGACTTGAGTCACGGAGTGTTAGACCTTAACTAGAATTGTGTGGCTTGTGCTCGGCTTGAATATGAGGCTCAAAGGTCACCCCCGGCATGTAGTCTTGAACTACGCCACGGGCTGAGGTTTACCGCTTCGAAAGAGCCAAGGTCGAGTGGAGCTTGAAACTTTCTAGGATGGGCCTCGACGGGTTTGGGGTTGGACTTGTGCGACTCGATAGTGAGCAGTTCATAGGAATATGTGCATGTAGTGTGAGGTCTAACAAGTGACAAAACTTTTCTTTATTTTTATTTTTTCTTTTTGAAAAGAAAGAAAAACAAAAAAACAAAGCACATAAGCACATAAATTACAACTCCCGAATCACCCGTGTGACCGGTAAATAAAACACAAAATTAAAACAGTCCGAGGGCTCAATTCTGTTCTGATGCAGGCAACTGTGCCCACACCCCACTGTTCTGCTCAATCACTGAAACCTGTTTCTGTTCTGGGAACCAACCCAGAAGCGTGCGCCTCTGAGTGCTGATACGGGATGCGCGCGCGTTGCGCAATGCTATTAGGAGGCGCGAGCTTCTGGGAACACCTGTCAGATTGTCAGATTTTGGACTCAGGGGATTTCCCTGGTCCTATGTTCGTATTGTAACCCCTGCAAAAATGATTAGTGCAGAATAGCAGAAGAAGAAGATGAAGAACATGAAGAAGTGGACGATTCTGGTCCTTGATGAGGGATGCGCGCGCCTTAGGCTGAAGAGGCCAGAAGCGCGCGCCTCCCCCATCAGGAATCAGAATGCCCAGAAAAGATATAGATTTTGATCAGAATGCAAGTTTAACCCTCAAAGCCTCCCCAGCAGAGTCGCCACTGTAGATACCCCGGGAAACCACGGCTTTAGCCTAGAGCGGTGAATTATCCTAGGATGTCTAACTTGTTTTTAGAGTCGCCACCTATGTTTTGAGGAACATAAGAAAAACCTATTGATAATAGCCTAAATTTGATTACGAAAACAGTGATTCTTTGTTTTGAGGTTCGGGGGTTAGATTACGAGATGGGAAGTATCGAAACACCCATCTTGCCCAACTAAAGTTGGTCTTGCTTGATCAAAATCTACATGAATGACAATGTTCTTCTTCTTCTTCTTTAAATTATAAAACGGGGTTTAAAAATAGAGTTTGAAATGTAGGAGATAACTCCTTAACCAACCTCAATGAGATGAGGTGATCATTAGAGTCATGTCCCAAAATGATTTGGGTGATTGCACTTTGATAAAACAAAAAGAAAGAGAAAAGAGATGAAGTTGAGAAAGGGAAAGAAATGGCTTTACCTAGGCTTCAAGAAACTTCAAACACTTCTCGTTGAATTACTTGGAGAAATCCTTTGGAAAATGCTTTGAGAGGAGGAAACTTGTTAAAGTCAAGGTCTTTTGATCAAAGTTTTGTCTTAAGTTTTTCGTCCTAAGTTTTCGGTCCTTGAAAATGGAGGTAAAGAGAGGTTTTTATAGGTGAAAGAGGGGTGTTTTTGGTGCCAAAACTCAGTCACCAAGAAATTCTTCCCAGGAAAAATCCTGTAAATTGAGCAAGGGAGAGAATCCTGGCCAGAAATCTGTAACTGACGCCCAGAGGCGCGCGCTTCCTGCTTTGGGGGCGGGAGGCGCGCGCGCCTGGCTCCTCCTGTCGGAGGCGCGCGACTCAGAGAAGGCAATTTTGACATAATGGACTAGAAAGTCAGCCCTGTTATTCAGTTTAGTCCCTAGACTTAACGAAGTCAGTCAGGAACTTAACGGAAGTGGCAGAAACTAACGAGAAACACTTAAAATGGGGAGAAACACAAGATCAAATGTGCAATCGGGGTGAGCGGTCCAAGGCGGGGTGTCTACAATAGACCCCTCGTTTTTCACCTGTATTGCACGCTCCCAAGGACGGACTATCCCGGGCGTGGGTCCTATAGGGCACACGGCTTCCACCGATCAAAAGAAATGAATCTAGGGTCTAGTGCATCATAAGGTTCCCAATACGCGGGTCATCCTAATCATGGTTAATCCCCAGTCGGGATCGAGACTTTTCTCCGAAGGCTACACCGAAGGCTGCACCGACATTCTGACATGACCTCATTTTGAATGAGGCGTCTCGATCCTTGACCATGGGCTTAAGGATGATTAAAATAACTCGTTCATTAGGGCTTAATGACACGGTGTCACCCTATCCTTAGTACATGGCCCTTGCTAATTGCGGTCGTCACTAACACACGAGTTAAAGGCTGGTTAGGCCACGCTTGCATTACATCAAGGAGTCACAACTCGGGCATTAATTTGGCCACAATTAGCTTTGAGCACGTATCAAGGATGTGGTAACGTGAACTAGACCAAAAACCAACCATAGTCACGGTATTTGTGTGTCACGGACAAGTGTGGTTGACTCGGTTCGGAAGGGAAGGTGGGATGGACCCGTGCGCGCATCGAAGGGAACAAGAGAGCCCAACGAGCTGCATCGTGGCATCCACCCCGGGTTTAAAGGGTATTTGGAACGTGCACGGTCAAGTGCGCATGGTGTGAAGTCATTCTATGCTCCTTTTTGAGTAAAAAGAGAGATTTTCAATTCGTTTTTCGATAGCATGAGCATGGCATAAGCAAGATATGAACAAGTATGAACAAGCATGGATTGAGCAATTTATACACAACAAATCAAGGAATATAAGCAAACAAAGACCAAAACTTGTACATGTACCAAGTTGTGCACAACAAAGAATTTTGAATCAAACTTTTGCAAAAGAAATATTTTACATTGAAACCCTTTTGTACAAAGCAATTTGTGCACAACAAGAAGACTCAAGAAAAACCCTTACAAAAAGGATTATGCACGATGAGGTTTTGGAAACCATTTTATTGACAAAAGATCATGCATAACCAAGTTTTATCACCTTTTAAAATCAAGTTTTGGCCAAAAGAATGAAGGTAATGTTGTAGACACCCCGCCTTGGACCTCTCACCCCGATTGTATACAAAGTATTTTTATGTAACTTATTTTTGTTGATTTCTGTTACTTCGGTTAAGTTCCTAACTGATTCCGTTAGTTTTGGACTAAACTGCATAACAGAGTTAACTTTTAGGGTCATTCTGTCATTCTGTCCTTTTCTGCCGCGGGCGCTTCCGGAACTGTTAACGGGCTGCGCGCGCGTCTCGCCCCAAAAGCGGGACTCGCGCGCTTCCCATTTTGGCAGTAACGGATTGCACCTTATTTCCCTCCCTTTTCTTATTTGCAACATCTCTTTCTTGATCACAAAAGACTTCTTTTCTCATCCACATTCATCCCCCCTAGTTTTATAACTTCCAATCCCATTATTCTAGCCATCTCTTTAAAACAAAATAATTCATTTTTATTTTATTTGATTTTCTTTTATTTCTTTCATTTATTATTTTATTTATCTTATTTTCTATTGGTCAATTCCATCTCACATGGATTGACCAATTTCCCTCCAACCTTTCCTCTCTTTTTTACCTATAAAAACCATCATCTTCTACCTTAGAAAGGGACTCTTTTTACACTCTTTGGACCTTAATCTCACATTTTCACTACACCTACACTATACACAAATTCTCCAACAAGAGTTTCTATACAACAAATTGTTCTACAACAATTTCATTACAACAACAACACTTACAAGTCAAGGTTCCAAGTCCTCATTCTCAAGGTACAACTCCATTTTCTTCCTTTGTTTTCTTCTTCTTGATGTATGCAATCCCCATTAATGGGACATGACCAACATGACTACTTCACATATTGAAGTTAGTTAAGGTTATCTCCCTACATTTTAATCTTAACTTTAATTCACCATGTTAATTTCTCTTCACCTCTTAATGTAATTCTTTAACATTACTTGTTACATGTAATCTTTATCATTAAATAAATAAAACAATTCTATTTTATTTCCCCTTTATTTCCCCTTTTCTTCTCATCACAATTGTTAGCACATTTCTATTAATTAATTGAAGGACATGTAAATATTAGAACACCAATAGTAGCAAGACCCGCGTAGGCGGGGCGGAGTGGGTGTTTAAGTACTTCCCACTCCGTCACCTAACCCCCGAACCCTTCTCTCCCGAATCTCTGGTTTTGTACATAAATTAGCTATTTCTAGGTTTTTCTTATGTTCCTTTAAAAACATAGGTGGCGACTCTAAACAATCTAAAACAAGTTAGACATCCTAGGATAATTCACCGCTCTAGCCAAGTTGTGGTTTCCCGGGGTATCTACAAATGTGCACAAGTAAGACTGTAAATTTGGAACCTGGACAAGTAGAAGCAGAGGGGCACCCAGAATGTTGCAGCCTGCACCAAACTGTTAATTGGAAACATTCTGGCCCCTACCCAAAGTAGCCGTACGGCTAAAGCAAGAGGGTGAAGATTTTCTCAGTTTCTCCAACTTCTGATCATCAAGCCCCAGTTTATTGTATTTTCAGAACGTATGTACTCAAAACAGTTCAAACAGAAACATCAAACACACACAAATATGCAAGAAGTCAACTAACGGGAACGGGAGTTTGACCCACACAAGAATGTCCCGAACCTTCTAGAAAGAAGTCCGAAAGCACTCTAATCCCCAGCAGAGTCGCCACTGTAAGGATCCCGCCCCAAAAAACATGAGCACGTTTCAAGGGCGAAATACCAAACGCGGGGGAACCGGACCAATTTAATGGAGTCGCCACATTTTGTTAATTTTAAACCCAACAAAATGACAAAGGTTTGAGTTCAAAGGTTCGGAGATCAGGTTACAACTTGGGAAGAGTTTTTACGTCCTCCCAAGTTGCCTCGGACAAAGCCGAGTCTTCCTTGTTAGTTAACAAAAGTGCATGTGTGTGTGTGTGTTTTAACGGAAAATCTTGTTTTAACTTTTTATTTATCTTTTCAACTGAAAAAGGGTTTGTTTGACAAGAAAACAGAAGACAGAAGGGAAAAATGGTCAATCTGTTGGTGTTGGTGCCCTAGGCACGGTTATTAAACGTTGTATAAGTTATCATTTTATTCATAATAATAAAGAGATAATAAGATTATTATTATGGCTCGTGTTTGCTTATAATAATCTCCATCCCTAGAGCTTCTTAAGCACTAGTATAAAGGCTAAATGATCATGGGATGATCATGTTAGATTTATGGGTACTTGTTTGGAACAAGGTACTGGACATGACCCGCGGTATGAGATTTATGTCATGGTCGATGTCATATATAAATCTCATATTAGTTATGTCATTTGAATCCTTAGACATGAAGTTATTATAGTCTTCCACTTGATGAACATTATGTTTGACATATTCAAACGCTGCCTTAACACGGTAGTTATAAAGGGTATGATTGGCATGATTGGATTCACGTAGGGAAGAATAATAAGCCAAATGGATTTGTCCCTCTTCGGAGAGATGTCAAGCTTGGGCCCCTCGAAGGAATGATGTTGGTGAAATGTTTGGCCAAACCCAAATGGATTGATTGGATCAATGTCATTTGGATTATCAACATATTCGGAATCGAGAAAGTATTGAACAATACAAGTTGACTTGTTGACCATGACTTGTGTTCAATGACATCGGAGACAAAGGGATTATGACATGTTCTAAAAGGAATACGAACTTGTATCTAGTTATACTATTTGGGTAGGTATGACGGTTTGCTAGAACCTAATCATATCTTATGGTTTCATGTTTGAACCCATTGCCAACTTAGTGTAATCCTAGAGGGTCACACACAAATAGAACGAATCGTAAAGGACTAAATGGGAATTATGGAAAAATATCAGTGTTTGGCTCTGGCACGGTCGTGCGCCTTAAAATGGCACGGCCGTGCCATAAATCCAAACCAAGGCAAACCTGTCGACATGATTGGCACGACCGTGCCAAATTACCAAGCACGACCGTGCCGAAAATGGGCGGCTAGGGAATTCACGCGGACTAGATGGCACGACCGTGCCAGATTGTAGGGCACGACCGTGCCAGTCAAGTCGGCCAGAATTCCTTGTTGCCTAATTTGGTGACGGGATTTAGGTTTCCTAAGTCCTTAAGGGTTAAGGATTAGGACCTATTTAAGGATCCTTTCAGCAGTCATTAAGCACATGATTATGAGTGCCTCCATAAGGTTTTGAGAGGTTATTTTTTCTTGTTTTGAGATCCAAAAGTGAAGAACAAGAATATTCATAATTCCATATAGTTCTTACAATTGTGAAAGCGTGTTTCATAATTTGGTCTAGCAACCAAGATCAAGTGTTCTTGATATTCGTTCGTGGTGTGGATACCGCTAGAGGGTGAAACTTATCATCTTCATAGTTCGTGATTCTTGCTTTGTTCGTGATCAAGATTTCAAGCCTCCATCGAATTCAAGGTTGCAAAATCAAAGGCATCAAGGGTTAGTATTCTAGTATTCATTATGTTGTATTTGACTTAATCATATGAATGGATCTATGGGCTTTGGGTTTCATAAATTTTAAATGCTTAATTCGCTGCGCATGTTACTACGAAACCCAACACAATCTCCCCATACGGCCAAAGTAGCCGTACGGATGGGGAGACCGCTCCTGGGATTTTACAGTTTGTTCAAGCAACAGTCCAGTTCCAGGCAGAAACAGAGCATTCTGCTTGAACTGGACCAAACTGTTCTGATTCCAGTTTGTTATTCCAACACAAAACAACATTAACAACTCATTCCTATGCCATTTGATCATCAAAGAACCTCCCAAAACAAGAGTTTGGGCATGATCAAAGGCAATCATGGGAGAAACATGAAAAAGGTGGCCAATATGCCCTTTTGAGCCATAGTGACCATTTGATGAGTAAGGATTGAAACTTTACCATCAAAATGGCTCTTCTAGGCAAGATTAATCTTTAGGGACAAGAACAAACCATAAATATTGGATCTTTATTACCCAAACTTGGGAATTTTGGGCTAGATCAAGGTGATGAGGATAAAGATTGAGACTTTATCCTCAACATGATCATCATAGCTAAAATGAGCAAAATGAACAACAAGAGCATCATCCATGACAAGAATGTAATTGAACAATCAACAAGCCATGATCAAACTAGGTTTGAACCTCTTCCACACAAAGTATGGAGGGCACCTTTGATCATCTCATGGCTTGGACTAGGAAATTTAAATAGTAATAGATATATGTATATTGCTTGAATGGACAAGACTTGCAAGAATGTAAAGATAACTAATAAATGACAATATCAAAGATAAATAGAGTTCTTAGATGAAGGAAGGGAGGGGGAGAAGGTGGCTTTACCTATCTTGGTTTAGGCCAATCTTCTTTCTCTCTTTCACTCTTTGTTCACTCTTACTCACACCATTCTGAGGTGAATTCGACAGAGTAACCTTAGTTCTAATGTTTCTCCCCCCCCCTGAAATGATCAGCAAGGGGTTCTATTTATAGGGACTGAGGGTGCCCAAACCAGCCGTACGGCTAGGCCCCTCTAGTACCCAAAGCATCCGTACGGCTCAGCCTGGCGAGCTTCTGGATTTTTCCAATTTTATACCAGAGTAGTCCTGGAATTTATAGCTTATCCTAGGGAGGTCCTGGCCTATTAGCTTATCCCTGAAACTGTGCTAAGGCTACCTCTAAGATAGGTCGGTTTCAGATTGGGGTACTTTCAGGGTGCTTCAATCAAGTTCCAAACTTGATTATCATACATGGACTTAATTTCAGATTCCATGGCTCCAGGCCATTTGTCTGAGTCAGGAGCGGACATCGCTTCTTGATAGGAAGTAGGTTCGTCATCAACTATGATTTCCACTTCATTGCTATCCGTCATGAGAAATCCATATCTCTCGGGTTCGGATCGCACCCTACCAGTTCTGCGAGGGACTTGAGTATTCTGATTAGGTTTCCACAACTCCTTATGAAACTTGACCAGATCCAACTATCGTTTCCATGTAATTTCGGGTTCTTGAACCTCTTCAAGACTAATTTTACTCTCACTAGTTCTTTTAGAGGGAAACTCTTTCTCTAGTAAAGCGCCATCTCGTGCAACAAACACTTTGTTGTTCGCGCGGTTGTAAAAGTAGTATCTTTTAGTTTCCTTAGGATATCTCACGAAAATACATTTATCAGATTTGTGTGCGAGTTTGTCAGAGATAAGCCTCTTGACATATGCCTCTCAACCCTAAATCTTCATAAAATAAAGATTAGGCTACTTTCCTTTCCACATCTCATATGGTGTTTTAGGAACATATTTGTTGGAACATTATTTAGTGTAAGAGCAGCAGTTTCTAGTGCATGTCCCCAAAAGGATAAAGGAAGATCAACTTGACTCATCATGGAGCGGACCATATCCAATAAAGTCCTATTTCTCCGCTCAGACACACAATTCCATTGTGGGGTTCCAAGTGGAGTTAATTGTGAAACAATTCCATAATCTTTATGTTGGGTATGCCCACATATATCTCAGTTTTAATGTAATAGGATTTATTAGATTTGATTGATCCATCACCTAAGTTTTATTTCATGGACTTTAGACCCACATGTAAGAAGTATTTATACTTCATGTTTTAGGTTGTCCATTGTTATAGAATAGGCTTAGAAATAGGGTAAGAAGATCAAGATTCAAGAAAAATCACTCAGTGAGTTTGAGCCGCGCATATGCGCCTCCTGCGCCACGCGCCATGCGCCTTCTTTTTCGCGCCATGCGCCCTTCTTTTCTTCATAAGCTATGTTACGCGCCTCTGTGCCCCTTCTTTATTCGCGCCATGCGCCCCTTGAGTTAATGTAGAAGCTCAAAAGTTGTAATTTGTAACACTTACTCATTATATAAGATCTCCATTAGAAATCCAAGACTAACCATCTTGGTAGAGGACGTAGATTTTTCATTGATTGAACCTCTCCAAATAGCTTGTGTTATTATCTTGTCATTTACTTTCAAGCTATTATCTTCACTCACTATTTGCTTGTTTACTCATTGTAGATTGATTGATCTGAATTGTGTTGTGTTGTTAACTCATTTGCCTTAGTTTCTTATTTCACCCACTTTGAGCCAAAATACTTAGAATGTGTGTGCGCCCCCTTTATCATACTTTGCGCCTATTTACATTACTAAATTCCGCTGTGCATTTCACTCACTCACTTAGGCGCATATCATAACGCTTACTTGATAAAGTGCGCATTTGCTATTGAGTTTTTCAAGGGTACGAAAAGAATTTTAAAACAGCTATTCACCCCCCCCCCTCTAGCTATTTTTCATACCCTTGTTGCCCTTTGGGACCAACAAGTGGTATCAGAGCAAACACCTTTATAAAACATTTTCGTTTTTCAAGCTTAACAGCTTGGGTGCCGATTCTAAATGGCAAACTCAAAACCTATGGAAACTGCAAACTACACTCATGTTCCGGTCTTTGACGAAGATCACTTTGACGTGTGGAAATTCAGCATCTTAACTCATCTCAACTCAATCGATGAAAGACTTCACGACACCGTGGTTTATGGACCTTACATTCCTATGAAAGCAATCCAAATCCGCGCACAAATGATGTTCAACCAACCGTCAAGAAACCAAAAGAGGAATGGACTGAGGAAGAAACAAGAAGAGTTGCAAATGATGGCAAAGCAAGAAACATACTTCTAAGCACTCTAAGCACGGCTATGAAACAACAAGTCAGCATTGTGCTACGCTAATGAGCTATGGATGCTATTGAAGAGCATATTGAAGGAAACACCGTCTGCAAGGAAAACAAGAAATATGAAGTGCAAAAGAGATTCAATAATTTCTCTCAACTCCCCGGTGAAACTTAAGACAAACTTATGAACGCTACTGTGAAATTATAAATCTATGTATTTCACTTGGCATGAAGTTTTCTAACAAAGATTTGAATGTCAATTTCTCCAAGCCTTTGGATCAAGATACCTACATAAATCCAGCGCTCTTGAAGACGCCGGAACTTTAGACGTATGGACTTTAAGGAACCTTTATGCAAATCTCAAGGTTTATGAGCTCAAACTCCAACGAATCAGCGAAACTGAAGGAAAGTCAAAATCTATGGCTATGATGGTGCACAGAGAAGCAGCGCCTACACCTGCGCCTGCTCTTGCGCCTACTCATGATGAGAAAAGTTCCGATCCCAAAAATTTCTACTTCTGAGCTATTGGACATGGACGATGAAGACTTCGCTTTATTTGTGAAGGGATTCCAGAAGTTTAGAAAATTCACCAAGCCCGGCTCAACCAGCAAATTTCAAGGATCTACCAGCAGAGCTCCTCCAAAGTTCACGAGGAGCAGTGACTCAAAAGAAAAGAAGACCTTGTTTGTTTTAATTGCAGGAAACCAGGACATTTTGCTTCAAGCTGCCCAACTCCAAAATTTGAATATATGTAGAAGAAGAGCAGCCATACTCCCAAGTTCACTCCCAAATTCACTCGACACAAGGGAATGGTTGCGGAAGAAGAAGCACCAGCAAATGAGCAGAACACTTGGATTGAAACAGACTCCGATGAGAGCGATGAAGATTCCGATGATGGACTCGTTTGTTTGATGGCAAATGATGATGAAGTTGATACTTATGATTCTGATGATGACTTCTCCAAGGATGTTCCTGATATGAATGCCTTGAATAAACCTATCAAGAATATGCATGTTTTCAAGAAGTGAAAAGGAAGAAAGGACCAACCATCAGCGAGCTCGTTGAACAAAGATTTCTCACTCCGGCTCAAAGCGATGGTGGATTGTTATTCTCACGATGTGATCTTAGTGCAAGGAACAAGTTGAGAAAAGGAGCATACATTAGACCTCAAGTTGAACCAACTGCTCCAATCTCCAAAATCAATGATGATGAAGTGATTGCTGAACAAGAAAAATTGTTCAAAAAGGCTGAAAAGGTAATCACTAGATTTGATAGTATGAAGGAAGCTTTAGCACTATCATGTGATGAAATTTCCCAGCTTAAGACCGAGAAATCTCTACTTAAATCTGAACTCACCCTCCTTAAGGAGCAGATAAAGAGCATGACTCCTCTTACTGTTAAAAACACTTTTCTAACTGAACAGAACTCACTTCTTAAAGTTCAAAACGATGAATTGGTTGCTCAAATTACTGATCTTAAAAAGATTACAAATGAGTGGTCCAATTTTCGTGTCACTATGGAGAATATATTTTGAGTCCCAAAAAGTCAGTGGTGATAAAAGTGGCTTGGGATTCTCATCAACTAGTGACAACTTTAAATGTGATGTCTGTGCTGAAAGAGATAGTGAATTTACTAGCCAACAAACTTTTGAAATTCCCAAGGAAAAACATTCTAATTCAATGGGTAAAGGACAGGAAAAGTCAAGAGACAAACATTCCATTATGTCTACCCAACGAAGCAATTTGGGAAAGCTAATGGGAAAGTATAGCTACAGATGAACCATCTCCTAGCAAAATCATTCTTGAAAATAGGCGCGCTCCTTCTCCGAGTGCTCATTATGCGCCTAAGAGCCACGCGCCTCATCGTCGTGCGCCTCCTAGCCCTATGCATCTCCTAGAAAAAGCGCTCCAAAATTTCAAAAGAAAGATTTTGTTAAGGCTAGTTCATCTGACCCAAAGAAGAATGCCATCCCCAAGAAAAGTAAAGAGTTTGTGAAAAACTCACGTGATTGGTGGCTTTCATCATTGTTCCATTTGTGATTGTTCAGGACACAAGGCCGTGGAATGCCTTTTGCGATTCACTCCAATGCCAAAGGACGTAAAAATCCTAAGGTCAAGCAAGAGTGGGTTGTCAAAAGTTGCTAACCCTAGGACCCAAAAGGAATAATGGGGACCTGCTTAAATGTCTATATTTCAGGTTCTTTGTTTCATGGCTGGATCTTCAAAAGCTAGAAATTATGAATGGATTCTCGATAGTGGGTGTTCAAGACACATGACTGGAGATGAATCCTTATTAGAAGATGTCCATGAAGAAAGAGGTCCCTCCGTAACATTTGGTGATAATAACAAAGGTCAAGTTGTAGCATATGGAAAGCTCAAGAAAGACAAAGTATGCATTGAAAGAGTCTCACTCGTCGAAGGGCTCAAGCACAACTTATTATCCATATCTCAATTCTGCGACAAAGATTAGAATGCCATTTTACTTCAACGCAATGTCTTATCAAGAATGGCAAAACTGGAGCTATCTTACTCACGGGATATCGTAAGACAAATATTTATATTATTGATTTCCATAGTATGAACTCTAGTACTAATCTTTGTTTTGTAGCAAAAAGTGTGAACGAAAATAGTTGGCTGTGGCACAAGCGCTTAAGTCACTTGAACTTCAAGTATCTATCTAAACTCAGCAGGAATAATCTTGTCAAAGGACTTCCCAAGGTTGCTGATCATCATGACAAAAGTGCGCCGCGTGTCAACTTGGCAAACAACCGAAGCAGTCATTTTCAAGCAAGTCAAATCCTTCAACTACAAGATGTTTGCAACTGCTTCACATTGATCTATTTGGACCAGTTACCACCCCAAGTATTAGAAGAAACAAGTATACTCTAGTTGTGGTGGATGATTATTCAAGATATACATGTGTGGAGATGATGATTACAAAACATGATTGTATGATATTCTCACTACCTTATTTCGACTGCTCCAAACCCAAAAAGAAGATGACATCGTTAGTGTTCGATCCGACAAGGAACAGAATTCAAAACAACAGTGTTGCTCGATATTGTGAAAGATCATGGGATAAATACATCACAACTTTTCAACCGCCGGAGTCCCTCAACAAAATGGCGTTGTTGAACGAAAGAATAGGACATTGATTGAAGCTGGAAAGACGATGATAGCTGAAGCTAAATTGCCTAAGTATTTTGGGAAAAAGCTATCAACACTGCATGTTTACTCAAAATCGTTTCCCTCATCAACAAACTTCACAACAAGACTCCGTATGAACTTTGGCGTGGTAGAACTCCCAACATTGCATTCTTCAATATCTTTGGTTGCAAATGTTATATCCTCTACAACGGAAACGAACATAGAGGTAAATTCGATGCCAAAGCCGACGAAGGTATTTTTGTTGGGTATGCCAAACACTCTAAAGCTTTTCGTGTTTTTTAATAGATCTACTTTAGTGATAGTTGAATCTGTACATGTTACATTTGATGAACATTCTCTCCTTGAGCCACATTTGGCCCAAAATGTTGCTGATGATTCTGTTGAGCTAAATGATACAGGTGCTCATATTCATGTTGCGCCCACTCAAGATCAGAATTTATCAACTCAAGGAAATCCATCTACATCAAATGCGCCTAATTCAATTTGTAATGCGCCTGGTGAATCCTCTAATGCGCCTCATTCCAATGATGCGCGCATGATTTCTCTCACGCACCTATTTCTACTGCTGCATCTGGTGTTAAACCAAATTTCGATTCTGAGCCAGCAAACCCCCAAATTTCAATGACTTTGAATCTGGTGAAGATGTACCAATTGAAGACCTTCAAGTTACTATGACTCAACCTAACTTACCTCCTGAAATTCGTGAAGATAGAGGTCACCCAATTGCTAATATCATCGGTGATCTACAAGTTGGTGTTCGTACAAGGAGAGCTACAAAATTTGATGCTTACACTGCTTTTATCTCTCAAATTGACCGAAGAAGGTGCTGAAGCGCTCCAAGATCCTAATTGGGTTGTTGCAATGCAAGAAGAACTCAATCAATTTGAACGATTTGTAAGGTTTGGACTCTAGTTCCAAGACCAAATGATCATGGAGTGATTGGTACAAAATGGGTGTTCAGGAACAAGATGGATGAGAATGGAAACCATCACAAGAAACAAAGCAAGATTGGTTGCACAAGGCTATAGGCAAGAAGAAGGAATTGATTACGATGAAACTTTCGCGCCCGT